>JANAVB010008798.1:13756373-13766804 GCA_029216955.1 Iris pallida
ACAATAAAAGGTTATTCGAGATTGATTGGAAATTTTGGAAAAAAATTGATTGGATGACTGATTAGATCATTTGAATATTGAGTTTACAGTTAGATTGCTAATATTACAATTCTTTGGAAAAAGTTACTAAAGATGTGGTGAAAAGTTATTTTGTTTGATTAAAGGAATTTACCATTTAAAAAGTTGTGATTTCGTTTGAATGACTTAGAAATAGAAGTTATGTGATGAGTGCGTTAAAATATTGAACTGTAAATTTTAGATTATTCGTGATATGTTAAAAGTTTATCTTGAGGGTTATTAGAGAAATTTTTGGAGTTTTAAAGTTATAAAGTGATATAATTTTTTTTTTGATTCATGAGTTTCTTGAGTTTAAAAAGTTGGAGTGAAAATGTTAAATTTTGGAAATGTTAGTAGTAACGTGATGGAAGTTTACTTAGAAAGGGATTTGATTTGGTCATGATTAAATTTGACGGCTTGGAGTGAATACGAAATTTGGATAGTTCATTTTAGAAATTTATTAAGGAACTTTTGAGGAAACTTGAATTTTCAATTTTAATATTAGGCCACCAAGATAGCCCTAATAAATTGGAAGTATTCCATACTAAATGCCATGTCACTCGTGACCATGATAGTAGTATATACACAAGCGTTGCTAATCATCTACCAAACTATATTGTATCTCATTTTTACTTACTCGATTCCCCTTCAATCTAGATCTTTTATTGTGACCTTCTAACTGTTTGTAATATTTGAATAAAGATTTAATTGTTCCTTAACTGTATTCATCTAGGAGACTATCTTCTCTCTACTATTTTTCTAAATTATTTTACTGAATTTTTTAATTAATTGTATTGCATGCTTTAACTAGATCTCCTTAGTTTTTGTGCGTTAATTGTCACCTCATGAACTCCCACTTTCTATTTAGATATTTTGACATCCCTTACCGTGACTTTGATATTTGGAGCACAACACTAGACTTTTCCTTCCAACAAACTTCATATGTAAGACCTAGACGAGCCCACCTTCATGTAGACATATCATATCCCACCAAAATACGTCTCTTTGTACTCTTTTTTGACATGACTTTCTGGTCAAAATGGCTAAGCTATAACCTCTAGCATGACACCAGTTACTTTCGGACTTGAATTAGAGGTCCAACGTTGACTCATTTCTTTCAACCTGATAGATGATTGTGTTCTACTTCATCCATTAAATGCCTGACTTTGTGCTTACCTTGATTGCGTGACCCATTGTCCCATCACACTATTAGTTGAACTCTTGTAAGTTGGGTAGAATACCTCACAACCTAACAAAACCTTTATCCTTATGAATCATGTTGATGAGTTTACTCAGACTAGAAATTCAGAGGACCCTAAACTTATATAGGCGACCAAGCCATAAATGAAGAAAACTAGGACAACTGTAAGGGCCCACACTTCGGGCAAGACTTGATTTTAAAAGATCTTGGACTATTTAAAATTTCCTTCATCAGTACCTCCCTTGCTCATATTTTGACTATCTCATGCTGCTAATGTAGCTTCAGTTTTGCAAGCTTATTTCATTATCAAGCTTGATCATGACATATATTATTGGGTGCACCCACTAAGATATTGTCTAATCAGAACTGGTGCATGATGGTCTGATCAACCTATTGCACTTTGGTTCGCTTTTCATGTATTATTCAATGTAGATGGAGACATAGTTAAACCTGTCTTAGAGTCTCATCCGCGACAGCATTGAACTCTCATTTGAATTATTTTCGTCGCCTATGAACCCCGTATTCATACTCGATAGCCTCGTCCTTGAACTCTTTATTGTTTTTACTTTACTTACTTTAGAAAGACCACACACGGTACTTGATAGATAGACCCAAGATATCATCTTTAGTTGCCCTATCAGTTATTTATACGCAAATATAGATAGCCACCGACCGACTCATGTGGCTATATCCTCGCCTTTAACTACTCCTCATTCCTCAACCCTATAATCGTTATCGTGCCCTCCTAATTATTCTTGAGCATTCGAGAATGATTCTAATCGTTCACTTAATCAAACCCTCGACCAAGACGATTAGTATCCAGTTCTCCTTAAGGAATCACATCTCCTAAATGTCTAATTTATTCTCTTTGGCCTACTCAATTCCTTACTGTTCTTCTAAATTAGATATTCAAAATTTTGTTACCTTCACTAGCGATCCTTATTCAATTCCATAAACACGATATATTTTTTGTATATGTCAACTCCACAATTTTCTATTGTATGGTGGTGTTGAACGTCGTTTTATCACCTCCTCCAAAATTTTAATTGCATTTTGGTATTGAAGAACTCTTCCTATCCCTCAACCCTATCTACCCTATTAATCCTAAATTTCGAGGACGAAATTCTTGTAAGTTGGGTAGGATGTAAAACCCCCTATTTTTTATAATTATTTTTTATTATTATATTAGACTTCAAATTTAAATTATACAATTTATGGTTTTTATTAATTATTAAAAATGACCTTAACCATTGTTGTGTTTTGAGCATAAGACGACTATAAAATTTTGCACGAAAGATGTAGCAGTGTGCTTTGACCAGTATTTGCCATATCGTGGGAGGTCTAGCCATAGTTCAGTCCGAACTAGAAAAACCAGGCCGAGTTGTGAAATAACGCATTTAAAATATTTTATTTAGATATTTTATATATTGATTTTTAGATGACTCGATTTGTCCAAACCAGTCCGAATTGGGCCCGAACCAATTTAAGCCCATGTAAGTATGTAGTGTGACCAAATGTGGCCATGTAGGCATATTTTATGTATATACAAATATTTTCTAAATTATTTTAGAATTTTATGTACAATTTCTAATTATTTAATTATTTGTACAATTATTGGTATTTTACTATTAAATAATATTTTACAAACATTCCTACAATTCTCAGGACCCGATAAGAGATGTAGTATATGTCCACCAAAATCATCATTTGACTATTTTATTATTAAAGTATTTTGGGAGGTAATTTAATATCTACTTTTATTTAGTTATTAATACCGATTTTATTGAGAACTAAATATAAATATATATACATATATGTTCATATAATCAAATAGATTTTTATACATGGTTGGTTAAAATTAAATTGTTATTTAAAATTTTGGAAATTTTATTAGGAATGCATTGATATATATATATATATTATATATATATATATTATATATATATATATATATATATATATATATATATATATGGTTATATATAAAAGATGAGAAAGTTTAAAGTAAAAGAAAGGAAAAAAAGCAATAGTGGTCGGCCCCCACCTTAGCCGACCACACAATGCAAAATTTAGCACCAGCAGCTAGGTGCAAGGGATGGGACCCTCTCTTTACAATAGAATGTATAGTAATTAAGCCACGGCCAAAGTGGAGCTCGACCCCTATATACAACATCAATCACAACATCAAGTTTGTATTGCCCCCTTTAAGCAAACAACTTCAACAGAAATAGCAAGCCACCACCTTCAAACCCTAATTTATATCTCTCCTCCATCCTTCCCTCTCTCCTCAGCGTGCGTGTCCCAGCAACAGCTCTGTCCCACATCAATAACACCACCACACGACAGTTTTCGACACCAAGGTATTCTACTTCAAACCCAAATTTCTATCTCCACATTTGATAAAATTTTGATCCGTTTTATTCTTTAGAAAGCCCACATGACCCTCTATCATCCCCTTCAAATAGATTTATTTATTTTCAATAAATTCCATGTTTAATTAAATTAAAATTTTCGTGAAACCCGTTTTCAAAACCTTCAAAACCCGTACGAGGTATGTCCCGACAAACCGGGCGACCCCGTCACAAATCGAGAGTACTGAAAGGTCGTATAGCTTTGCGGACGTGCGACTTTGACGGAATTCAAATTGGTTGCGTGTGCGCGACGAATTTGACCCATACGTCAAATTTTCCCGTATCTGACTTTTCGAATTTTCCAATTACTTTGTGCACACTCATCAAATTGCGACGAAACTTGAGCCATTGGACTCGAAATATTTTTCTGGTCCTGTAAGCCAAGTTTGGTCCGATTATGAGACCGTTGATAGGGACGCTATTTTGGTGGGCCACAATCCCACTCAACGGGCGATTTTATGCACGGCCCACCGGAATCCAAAATTGGAGATACCGTTGGGTTCGTCTCATTAAAACAAATCGTTGACATGTAGTTTGACACTTTAGAGACCATAGGTTCTGGCGCGCATTTCGGTGCGAAGCGGGTCCAACGGCGGACATCGTTTTGACCCAAAATTATGATTTTGCCCCTGTTCCAGAATTTAACTTTTGGACAGGTGATTCCTAGGCATATCTTATATTCCAAACTCTTTCTGATATTTGTTGCAGCATCCGAGTCATCTACGGGATTTGGCTTTCTCTGGCTCCGTTTATTTGTCGGTTCGAGCTACTGGATCTTTGCTTTTGCACATAACCTCAGAAAAACTTTGCCATCTTGTACTTATATTTGATTCATGATATTTTATATGTTTCTAGTGTTTTACATTAGTAAGAGTGTGTCCAAGTATGACTTGGGTGCCATCGATATGTATATCGATGTTTGTGTGTGTGCGTGTGTGTGTGGACCATATGTGGTAGCTGACTTTTCCGATGTGTTGAAGTTATACTCCAGAACTTCTTTAACCTGTTGACACATCTCATACACGACACAAGAGTGAGGATCATGGAGTTGGCACGAACCTACGTATTCGACTTGCTACCGATACGGGCGGTTCGTGTGTCGGTTCATTTATGGGTTAGCGGAGTCTAGATTGCGACTTGCATAGAGATATGGATCACCAAGTCATGAATATGACTTGTGTGGTACATAGGCGGAGAAAACTACTGGAACGTATGAGCTAGCCCACAGCTTCTAGTTGCCAGGTTATGGGTTCATGGTTTCCCTGTTATGGGTGTATCGCTAGAGGATATATCGATTGCACGGCCCTGACCACGCGTCAGATACGGTCAGGAGGTATGCTAGCGATGCAAAGTATGGACTAGGGGATATATCCATTGCACGGCCCTGACCACGCGTCAGATACGGTCAGAGACGTATACTAGTTCATGCGAAAGCCTCTAGCGGATGCTATGCTTTATTCCTACCCACTTATGCGTTCCAGTATAGTTTTCGACTTGCATTACACCTAGATGGTTAGGTTCCATTGTGTTGGAGCGTGTGGTCTTTACTTTGTCATGTTTCATTTACAGTTCATTATGGTATTGTTTTTATGTATCTTGTTACGTCCCTCTGAGGACCTGGTTATCTCGCTAGGTGTGTGCTCTTGTCTTTCGTTGGTGCTCTAGTTCTAGCCGTGACTATCTCCATTTCTTCGAGGATGATTGTACTAGGATCGTCTTCGCTTCGCTCGCAAATTCATTTCTTTTCTGATGTATTTCCCTTTACTTGTTGGTATTGGATTTGTCTCCACCCAACATATTGTATCATGACAATTCTTAGTTGATTATATGATATCTTTTATTCGTTTATTTGTGTAGATGAGATTAGTTATGGTTCTACCGTATTTTTACAGCTTATGTATTCATACGAGGTTTCCATATATTGGAGTGTACTTCGTATGTATACAGCTGGCATGTCTACGTTCCTAGTCCTACGTATTTTGGGACTGGGGTGTTACATACAGCTATTGAAGTGTAGCGATGATGGTGCCGTAATCACTGACTTTCTCATAATATGATCACTGCACACTTCTCGAGGTTCATCTTTTCATATAAGGATAAGAAAACATCGTGCATCAAACGGACCATGCGTCTCTCTGACTCGCCTTCGACTATGCGTCATTTTCAGTTAACATTCAAGAGCCCATAGTGCTTCAGGAATGCTTCAACTTGAAACTTTTTACATTTAAGTGCATGAAATTTATGCGCCCCTTCTTGTATTTTTCATGCTTCTACAAGACCCCCTTCAAAGTTTTTAAAACTTGATCAAGTTTTGAAATACTTTGAACAAGAAGCATAAGAGGGAGTTTTGTCACATAATGTTTTAGACACATCAAATCACTTTCCATGCTATCACTTCTTTGACTTTATCCCTTGAAATGTGAACTATCTTCGAAATTTGTGGCGGTCGTTTCTAGCAATCACTTTGATCGACGCTAAGTCAACTCTTATCCACGATTTCAGGAACACAAAATCACGCGACAGTTAATGTTGGATTGATCTTTTCATTAAGGACCAAGTCGCATGTCACTTTGTCGCATAGTAAATTTTCACCCCTATAAATAGGACACGTCTTGACAGAACTTGTCATCACCACTTTTCATCATGCATTTGCTAGTTAGCACTCCAGCAAACTCATAAAAATTTGTGAGGGGATTCGACAACACATTGCTAAGAACACTGCTCTTCGGTTATGTCAGAAGTCGAGGAAAAGATCGAACTTCAAAAGATAATCTTTCTTGAAGTATTCTTCATCTCTTCCTCTTTTATTTCTACCAATCGCTTCTTTTCACATGAAGTCCATGGCAGATATTTCACTCTGATCATGTTTGAGCAAACACATCACTAGAGTGCATAGTTATACTTGTAAAAAGATGTATTGTTCGTAGAAAACCCTGCTGCACATATTCGGAGTTGCCAACAATGTGTTGCTGGAAAGTACTGTTGTTATATCGCTCTTAGGCAAATAAGGCTTTTATGTTTCTCTATGCGCCTTTTACTGTTATGCGGTAAAATTGCATGATTCTTCCCACTACCAAAATATGTCGATTTAGCGAAGGCCAGATCCATCGCACATCCGTCGGCAATCAGTATTAGCGACCGATTACTGACGGATCTTGGTCAAAATAATCCGTCGACAATCAGCTCGTCGCTAATAAAGCTCTATTACTAAGTAGTCGTCAAGCGACGGAATAGCGACGACTTTTTGTCGTCACAATACGATGCATTAGCGACGACTTTCTGACGGTCTTTCGTCGATTTCAAGTATTAGATACTGAACTGTGTAGACGCTAGCGACGGAACGGTCCGTCGGTAAACCGTCGTAACAGCGTATCAGAGTGTATCGTTCCGTCGTAATTCTGTCGATCGCCGTCACTAACAAAGGACGGATTAGCGACGTCCTAACGGATAATCCGTCGAATGTTCTGGAAATGCTTGATATTTCCAGAACCATGGCGACGGATATGTCGTCGCGACTCCGTCGCTCATCCGTCGACGTAGCGACTGACTTGTGGCGGATAATCGTCGCCATGGTTCTGGAAATGTCATGCATTTCTAGAACCTTGGCGACGGATGTTCCGTCGCTATTCCGTCGAACTAGGTATTTCCAGAACCTTGGAGACAGATTGTCCGACGCGAATCCGTCGACCATCCGTCGCTAATTGGAAACAGTTTCAATTCTCCAGGTAGCGACGGATATTCCGTCGAAAAGTAGTCGAAAACTGAAAACATCCGTCGCTAAGCGGTCACTAGTCCGTCGCTAACTGAGATTTTTTTTAAAAAATGCAGAGCTTTCCCATTTCACACAAATATGCATAAACCAAACCAATATATAACGCACACCAATTATCCAACAATCACATAGACCAAATATATAATGCACACTAATTATCCAAGAATCACATAGACCAAATATGCAAATACGAATTTAATGCACACCAATTATCCAAGAATCACATAGACGAAACCAAACCAATATAAAATTATTATAAATATTCTAAAATTATAAACTAATATCCGTCGTTATAATCCAAAATTCTCATAAATATTCCAAAATTCACACAAATATTCCAAATTTTCTTATACAATACTTTAAGGAGGAGGAGTTCGATTGTCTGGTGGTAGTAATCCCTCCTGCACCGACGAATATACTGCTCCAACAGGTACGGCGGTAAGCCTTCGAAGACAGTGCCGAAATTCGGCGTAGCTGCTCTGGCGACATGAGATCAAGGAGTGCCATCACAGTCGGAGGCGGTACCAGAACAGCAGGATTGAAAGAAAGATGACCGACGGAAGAAGGACCGGAGCAGCAATTGACGGACCGGCACCAGTAGAAGACAACCGACACCAGCAGCAGACGGACCGACACCAGCAGACGGAGGCGGAAAGTACGTGGCAATTTGCTCCTGCAAGGACGACACCGCCTCGTGCAGCTGCATAAGCTGCGACCTAACATCATCGTCTGCCGGGGCCGGGAGGAGGCGGTTTCGGTCAAATCTCTGAGTCGCCATGTACAACGGCCCCAGGGAGTCGACTCCGTACAGGAGCCCTTTCTTAAAGCCGCTGACGGTATCTACGAACAAGTCGTTGCGAGCGGCCAAAGAAGAGGGCGTCCGGGCGGGCGTCATTTCACTGACATCCTCGGTGAGTCCGACTAAGGGCCTCACGATACGCAGCCGATCAAATGAATGTGTTTTTATTATAAGATTTACCTAAGTTGTAATCTAAATCCTATGTTTCACTAAGCTAAGTGTGAATCCTAAGTTTACCTAAGTTATAGTCCGAATACTTTTAATTCTAACGTAAATCTCTTAAACATAAGTACTTACATCAGTCTCCTTGGCCCTCTCGTCGACGAAGCTCCCGTCCTTCCGTCTCTTGTGCGTATGCTGGAACACGTCGTACATGGTGACCGATTCTAGCGCCCTTCCCTCCTTCACCGTCCGTTGGGTCTGCATACGAAATTTTCGTAGAACTTAATTAACTTCGTATATTAATAATACCTAATTCGATAGTGAAATAAATTTACGGTATCTCACCAGATCTGCAAGCGTCGCTGCGTGGCGCCTTGATCCCCCGTATGAAGCCCCGCGGCCCGTCGGTTCGCCTTCGCCTTCTCCGATTTCTCCTTGTACGCAGGAGTATTCTTTATCTAAGAGGCCCTCATAATAGTCCTGCCGGATCCAATTCGGCCTCGTCTGCCCCATTTTCAGGTCATAATCATATTCCGTATCTTCTTCGAGGCAGCACTTCTGTAGGTCCTGCGGATCGCGTCCTTGCGTGGAGGGGCCACCAGTACGTCGTCTAACATACAAATTCAATTATCACGCAATTTAAAAAATGGTTGATTAAACAGTAACTAATAATTAACTAGAAGATATAGATATATACCTTCAACTCGTCGAGCCAGACGTACTTCAAGTTTGGGGGCATCGACGAATAGTTGAGGTAGGGACCATGGAAGTTAGCCCTGATAATTTCCAAGAGCCCTAGCAACATTAAACGAAAAAAACCTACAAAGAAGAAACGACTGGAATATTAACTTGAATAAATGAAAGAAATTTAATAAATTATCTTAAATTTACTTACGAGGTCCCGCGGGCCATAGCTCTCGTCGGAACTCGCCTCTCGGCCTCTCTGGTGCCGTCGGAGGATCCGCGGGTCTGCGCATGTACTCCCCAATAACCGGATGGAACCGAGTATGGTGGTACTCTGGGGCCCACTGTGCAGTAACTGGGGGATCCACTGGTGGATCCGCTGGTGGGTCCGATAGCGAAACGGATCCGCTAGCAGATCCAGACTCATGCCTCGATGAAGTAGTCGATCGACGGCGGGATGCGTCTGTGCCCGAGGTACTCTCCGGGTCGGACTCGCTGGATGGGATCACATTCCGGGAAGATTGAATGCGACCACGACCACAGCACCACTACGACCACGACCATGACCACCACCACCGCCAGCACCAGCACCACGACCACCACCAGAACCACGACCACGGCCAGCCATCATGACCTGTAAATAGAACACATAAACATAATTAACAATATAAAAGTATAAATAATTATAAAATTCTAAACAAAATATACAGACCACCAGTAGGGAGAGGAGTGCCGCCACGACGAAAAAGACTAGGAGTGCCTGCAATAAGTAAATAATCGAACAAAAAAACATGAATTCACGTAATTGCTTTTATGTGGTCAAACTTAATTCACGTAATTGGAAGTGTTTTTAATATACAACAATATTAACCTAATCATCGTCTTCGTTCTCATCTCGGCCTTGTATTCATCATCATCCTCCTCCTCATCATCATCCACATCCTTATCTTCATCGTCGACTTCATCTGTATCATCATCCCCATCAAATTTGTCTTCTTCTTCTTGTTCTTCTTCTTCTGCCTCAATATTTGGGACAGACGCCTCTTTCTCCCTGGTTGACAGCTAAGTCTTATGTATCAACCTCTTCCTCCCCTCTATTTTCCTCAACAATATCTTCAACATCCATTGTATCCGATTTTTGTCCCAAGTATTGGGACTTTTCGATCTGGTCCTCTTGGTATGCTGGGTCTCTAACGTTGAATGTATTTCTAGATTTAATCTTGCATATTGTCCACCACTCAAATCGATCTCTACGACGCCTTGGGTAGTGTAGGTCCTAAAAATCAAGTTGCACCCATCAACAAAGTCATCAAAATCAATTATACATCCTTCAAGTGAACTGCGC
>JANAVB010008798.1:13766817-13806817 GCA_029216955.1 Iris pallida
ATATATATATCTATTATATATATATATCTATATATATATATATATATAATACACCACCCTCAACAACACACACAAGCTCACTCACACTCTCACACACTCACATGACACAAACACCACCACCACCATCGCTACACACACACAAAGACATATAGACATATATACAGAGATATAGAGATAGATATATAGATATATATATACCACCCAAACACACACATCACCCTCTCACACTCTCTCTACCACTCTTACACAACCTCATGACACAACCACCACTTCTACATACACATGAATACAAATAATTATATAAATACATACATATTTTTTTTTCTTTATATATATATATATATAATATATATATATATATATATATATATATATATATATATATATATACTACTCTAATGGAAAAACCCAAATAAATCCTTAACCTAGATTATTAGGAAACCACAATTTTCTATGGGCAAAGTGTAGATATCCTCTTCTCTACACTAATGGTGAAGGAAATAAATGTAAAGGAGGATTAAATGACAAATTAGAAGCATAGCTAGATTTCTTTCTTGGAGGAAGAAGAAGCTTGGAAGAAAATGGAGTTTGGAAGAGAGAGAGAGAGAGTTTTTCTTAATGGAGAAGGAAAGGGGGAGGGGGGGCTATTCATGGCCGGCCATGGCTTGGCCTAATGGGTTTCGGTTGGGGATCCAATAAGCCCCCAACCCATTAGACTTGGTTTGGGTTCAAATTGAATTCGGTTTGGTTCGGTTTGTTTCGGTTTGTTTCTAATTGACTAATTAAGTCATGAAAAATAGGCTTTATGAATTCTAACCTAATTATGATGGTATGTGGGCCAAGCCCAGCTAGTATGTGGGTCCCACTAGGGTCTAGGCTACCCGGGTCTCCAATTTGAGTCCGAATTGGATAAAATCCAAACCAACCCAAATAAATCCCAAAAAAATCACATAAAATCAAATAAAATTCCTAAAAATTATAAAACTTGAAAAATGACGAAAATACCTCTAATTCGAAAACTGGGGGTGACACATGGTTTGAAGGGTAAGTGGAGGTTAGCTAAGGTGTTCCAAATGCATGTTGAACCAAACCAAACCAATCCTTCTCCATAAAATAAAACCAAGTCAACTAAAACCCAAAATTTCACAAGTCCAAAAAAATAAAAATACCTGCCAAAATCCAATTACGAATATAAATACGAAATATGGAAAACGGGGGGTGACAACTTAGTAAGTAATTTCACTTGAAGATAGAGTAAACTAAATTGGTAGACTCTCACGGGAATAAACATTCAGCTCTAATGGTTTGAAGGGTAAGTGTTTCTCTCAAATTCATTCCAATAGAAATGATCTACCATAATCTTGCATATGTTGACTTGATAAAATCTGAAACAACTTTAGAATCATTAGTCCTGGTAGCTTTAGCTTCTACCCACTTTGATACATAATCAACAACAAGCAAAATATAAACATAACCAAAAGATACAAGGAACGGTCCCATAAAATCGATGCCCCAAACATCAAAAATTTCACAAAATAATATAGGATTTTGTGGCATTTCATTCCTTTGAGATATATTACCTGTCTTTTGATAATTATTGCATGTTTTACAGAAAGAATATGAATCACGAAATAAAGATGGCCAATAGAAACCACATTCTAATACTTTTTTTGTCGTCCTCTTAGCTCCAAAATGTCCTCCACATGCATAAGAATGACAAAAGGTGAGAATTGAAATAATTTTATTTTCATGTACGTACCTTCTTATTATTTGATCTGCACAATGCTTCCACAGGTATGGGTCATCCCACACATAGTATTTGGCATAACTTTTAAGCTTATCTCTTTGAGCCTTTGACAAACCATGAGGAAACATATTAGTAACCAAATAATTTACAATATTTGCATACCAAGGTAATGTCGCAATTGCAGCAAACAATTGCACATCGGGGAACGTTTCTTGCAGACGAAGTTCATCCTCCACATGAACTAAACGAATTAAATGATCTGCGACATGATTTTCTTTTCCTCTTTTATCTTTGATCTCCAAATCAAATTCACTCAAGAGAAGTATCCATCGGATTAATCTTGGTTTTTTCCCTTTCTTCGTCATCAAATAACGAAGAGCTGCATGATCAGAATAGACAATAATTTTAGTACCAAGCAAATAAGATCTAAATTTTTCTAAAGCAAAAACAACAGCTAAAAGTTCTTTTTCAGTAGTAGAGTAATTTCTCTGAGCTTCATTCAATGTTTTTGAAGCATAATAAATTGCGTGAGATGCTCCTTCTATCCTTTGGAGAGTAATTATATGTAGTAGAGAGAGTAAGACCTTACTCTTAAAATTATATGTAGTAGAGAGAGTAAGGATCGATCCCACGGAGAGTAATTAGTATAAATTTTATGCTATGTGAACGAGGATTGGGGGAGAGAGTTTTGAAAAGAAAATTTAAGAAGAGCTAAAGCAATTAAAGTATTAAAATCAATCAAGGAACAAATATTGGTCTCAGTGAACATTCACTATTGGAAATCATAAAATTTGATCATTGATGCAAGCATACATTGAATCATACTTTGAATATTTACCATTGGAAGTATCTTCCTACTCTCTTAGGCTTAGTTAATTAGGTACAAGCGACCTAATTAACTTTAATTACTAAATAATCTCAGACAAGCGCTAAAGATTTAATCTACCAATTTCTTAAAGAACAAAGAGATCGATAAAGCAAAACAATACAAGCACAAGCGGTTGTATTTAATTTTGTCAAAAGCTTTTCCCCTAAGATCTAATAAAACAAAGCAGTTCAATAAATCTTGGTTGCTTCACAAATTAGAAACATCAAACAATTACGGATTTGATATCTAATTTAGCGGTAGATCGAGATGAATAATAAACTAGTAGGCCTCCTAATAATTAAACAAAACAATCGAAAGTTGGCATAGAAAAACATTCAATATTAAAAGTATAAAATCAAACATATAGAAACAATTTAGATATCACAAGTTTATTGATTCCAAGGCTTCCGTACACTTCGACCAACAATACTTTTAGCCGCACATATTCTTTAAAACTTCAAAAGAAAAGTTGGAGAAGAAGAAGCAGAGTTGTGTTGTGTCTTTCTTCTCATGATTTCGACCCCTTTTATACACCATAAATTAGTTGTTTCAAGCCCACAATATCTCCCCACATATCCTCTAAAAGTTACAACATCTCAAACCAAATAGAATAAGTCATAGAACAAGTAGGAACATGGTTATTTTGGTTCTTATTTTTGTTCGCAGCATCTTTGACCCAACTTCAAGTCTGATATCGTCCATGATGCAGCTTGATATGTGTAAAACACAAAATCTAAAAGTTGGAGCCCTGTGTCTTATCTTTCCAAAACTTTTTAAATCACCTCCATTGCTTTTCGGATGAGAATGTTATGCCCATTTTGGTGAAAGGTGTCAAAACTATCCAGCATTGTATTTTAGCTCCATTTTGCACATAGTGTCTCCAAATTCATTCTACAGCAAAATATAAATATAATGAGTACCTATAGTCATAAAATGAGCATAAAATGATGAACACTAAGGGATAAAAATGTAACATTTTATGTTCTCATCAGCAGCCAAAAAGACTAGCTGGCCCGGACCGTAGGTTAGGACAGCGCCTTCCTGAAACGGTCCGGTGAGTGTGTGCGGCGTATGCTGATTTTGAGATTCTGACAGAGGACCTCCCAGATCAGCTGAGAGGGAATGTATTGGCGTCGTATCTATGTTTGTTACTGTTCTTGCAGAGAGCCCAAATTTCGATGGCTGCGACGATTTGAAGGCCATAAGATTTGCCCCAGCTAACGAGAAGATCGTTGAAGCCCTCGACACGGTGATCAAGTCCGCAATGATGCGAGAGGCTGGACCACATCTGAGTGGCAAGGTCGCCGGAGGACAGGATGTGTTCGGCGGTTTATGAGTGGTACAAAGTGCAGCAATGACACTTAGAGGCAAGGCTGTAGCCGATGGAGGTGAGGGGGTAGTCGGTGGAAAGCTTCCTGCGGTGAGCACTCCAGATGAGGATTGACCATTTGTTGGGGATGCAGGAGTGCCAGAAAGGAGCGATCAGCGATGAAGGAGCGTCAAGTCCTCTCACTACGAGCCTGGCGGAGGCCATCGTAAAGGTTCCACCGGGCGTGGCAGCCCATGTCAGTGCGTCGGGGATGTCATTGAGCTAGACGTCTGTAGCGGCAAGGTCGACTGACGCCATCGGTCCCAGCTAATCTCTGATCCGGTTCCATCTCCACTCGGAGTCTCTGTCCTATAAGTCTCGGATGGTGCAATTAGGGGGAGCATTTGCGGTAGGTTGAAGGACGATATTACCGAGCCAGTGCTCGTGACGCAGCGACGAGCTGCCGGTACCAATCTGTAGGCAGATGAGGGGTTCAGCGAGGTATCGACCGTGTAGGATACGGCGCCAGGATGCAGACGAATGATTGTTGGCGACGGCCGTCGCGGGGTGAGAATGACGGAAGTATCTAGCCTTAATGAATCTAGTCCAAATAGAGTTCTTCGATAGGAATTTCTACCAGAGCTTCATTGAGCAGACGTCAATGATGTGCGCTAGTCTGCTGAAACCCAGACCGCCCGCTTCGGTTGGTTTGGCCATAGTATCCCAGCTGGCCCAGTGGTGCCTGTCCTTGCCGTCGAGATGCCCCTAAAAGAAGCTGGCGAAGAGGGACTCTAACGAGGATAGAACCTTCTTGGGGGGAGCACAAGGCCAAGGTGTAGATGGGGATAGAGGATGGACGTTGTTGATAAGAATTATCTTGCCGCCCGGAGAGAGGGTCACGTTTTGCCATCCCGTAATTTTTGATTTATTTTTGTTCACCAGGCCGTCGAAGATGCCCGAGTTAGATTTATCGTACACCAGCGGACACCCCAGGTAGGAGAACGGCAGGTAAACAATGGAGAAGGAGGTTTGGTTGGCGAGGGAAGTCGAGTGGCTCATGCCAGCTTTGTGATGGGTGTAGATGACACTTTTACCTGCGTTGATTCGTTGGCCTGAGCATCTGGTATATTTCTCAAGCGTACAGTAGACTACCTCCACCGATCCGACTTCGCCGGATAAGAAGATGAGGATGTCATTGACGCAGGCCAGGTGAGTAATTAGAGGGCAGCCATTGGTAGTGTGATAGTGGTGGAACCTGGGGGTGTTACCATGCTATTAAGGTTTCTGCTGAGCGCTTCGGCCGTGATGAAGAAGATAGTAGAAGAAAGAGGGTCCCCCTAACGGACCCCACGGCTGGATTTGAAGAAACCTCTGACTTGTCAGTTGATGACTGTGGAGAACCAAGAGTTGCTTATGGATCTGAAGATGATATCTATCCACTTTTCGAGAACCCGAACCCCCAGAAAAGCTAAATCATGAATTGCCAGTCTAGACGGTCATAAGCTTTTTCCATGTCTAGCTTGATGGCGACGTTCCCCCTAGACGAAAACTTCATGCAAGTAATCATTTCCTGTACGAGCAGTATGTTGTCAGTGGTGTTCCGCCCCGGGACGAAGCCGCTTTGTTCCTCGGATATAATCTTGGAAAGAAGTGTGGACATGCGGTCACGATGATCTTGGAGATGATTTTGTTGGTAAAGGTGCATAAGCTGATAGGTCTGAAGTCTTTGAAGGTCTCTGGGTTTTCTTTTTTTTGGATTAAGATGAGGTTGCACGGGAGATGGCTTTCGGGTAGCATATGTCTAGAAAGAAGGCCACAGCGGCCTCATGAAAGTCTGATTCGATGATGTCCCAGCAAGAGCGGAAGAAAACACCGGTGAAACCATCCGGTTCGAAAGCACTATGCTCGTTAAGGGCCCAGACAGCGGACTTGACTTACTCTTTGGAGGGAGGGGACAGGAGCTGTACGTTCTCCCGCACGGTAATCAAGCTGGGGACCTTCGCCAAGAATACCTCATCCTTAACGACGACCTCTTTGGAGAATAGTTTGGTATAAAAAATTAGCGGCAGCCAGGTTGATGCTTCGCTGGTCTTTGATGATTATGTCGTTCTCGTCGGCGATCTGGTGCAGGTGGAGCAGATTTCTGCGGCCTTTGATGCAAGCGTAGAAGAAGCCGAAATTTTGTCGCCCTCGGTATCCCAGGTCAATCTGGCTTTCTGTTTCCAGAATTCTATCTCGACCTTTAGCCGAGACTTAAGAAGAGCTTTGGTTAGGTTGAGTACAGCACGGGCCTCCGGCGATCTATCTGAGGCAAAGATGATCTCGGCACGAGTGACGTTCATAGACCCACAAAAATTTAAGTGAACCAGCTCGAGCAACGCCGGCATCCTTGAACTTGGGCGACTTTCAAAAGATACCGTATTTTGTTTTCCTGCCAAACAGTGCGTGCACCTCTCCAACTTTATAGACTTGAGCCCGGGAATCACCTTCCTATTCACTAAATCGCTCATTTCCCCAATCCCAATATACGTAATATTAGGAATACGTAACATGCCAGCTATACATATATGCAGAATACTTCAATATATGGAATCCACGTATAAATACATAAGCTGCAATATAAGAGCTCCAACTCATAATGAAAAAGCAATATTAATCTCATCCACAACACAAAGAAGGAAGAACTAATCAAATATATCAACTGAAATGTAAATAAAATATTTGTCAGTTGGAGACAAATCCACTGCCAAGCGGTTGTAAAGAATAGAAATAAATAAATGAGATAAAAGAATAACAACTAATTAATTCTACTATCTAAGAGAGAATCATATGGGCTAAGAGGGTGAGACCTCCTTGTCTGCTATGGAATCATCTGGTCCAGGTTCGTACTTCTCAGGGTACTGCTGACTGACTATACCTGGAGAGATTGTCGGGTCCTCAAAGGAACATAACAAGATACATAATAACATGCCTATAAAACAGAATATAAAATCATGTAACATGTGCTAACTGCTACAACACCTACATATATACTACAACATCTACATATATAATCGTGCATGTGAGAGCATCTACGTAAATATGAACTACTAAATGAACGAAAACAAATGACAATGAACTCGTGGATAAAAATCAAACCATAACCCCTTGTGGGCCTCTTAGATAGGGGTGAGCATTATTCGGTTTTGTACCGAAAATCGAACCGAACAGAATAAGAGGTTCGGTTTAAAAAAATTTGGTTCGGTTTCGGTTTTAAAAATACTAAATTTTCTTATTAGGTTTCGGTCTAAAACCGAAAACTGAATTAGAATATATATATATATATATATATATATATATATATATATATATATATATATATATATATATATATATATATATATATATACTTATATATATATATATATATATATATATATATATATATATATATATATATATTAATACTTATATATATATATATATATATATATATATATATAAGTATTAATATATATATATATATATATATAAGTATTAATATATATATATATATATATATATATATATATATATATATATATATATATATATATATATATATATATATATATATATATATATATATAAATATATATATATATATATATATATATATATAAGTATTAATATATATAGGTATATATTAAATATATCTAGGTATATTTAGTTACTATATATATTAACCAAAAAAGCGCAAATAAACCAAAAAATCAAATAAATCGAATAAATCGAAAACCGAACCGATTTAATTTGGTTCGGTTTGGTTCGGCATGGGCCATTTCGGTTCGGTTTCGGTTTTTCTTATTCGGCTTTCGGTCCAATTCGGTTTTGGGTTATTTCGTTCGATTGAACCAAATTAACTAAATGCTCACCTCTACTCTTAGGTTAACAACAAACCATAGCCCAGAGTCCACCTCTTAGGTTAAGAGACAAACCATAGCCCCTCGTGGGCCTCTTAGGTCAAAAGAATCAAAGAGTATAGAAGGAATATGCAGTTCAAATTCATGCACACGTCTCCCCACCCCACGACATAATAGACTATAACGACATAGTATAACATAGGAAATTTGACTATCATACATCCTATAATCGTGGTAAGGATAATGGCTTCTTCTTTGGAATTTTGGTCCATAGCCCATCGTAGAATAATCGTCCAACCCAACAACCAAACAAGGACATAGGCTTGACCATGTACTATGATAGTAAATGTTCCTTGGCTACTAACAGGAAAAATATATCAGGCGGCCGATCAATCCTACTAGCACATGTCATGAACTAAAGATATGTAAATACGATAAATCACTATGCTAAATCAAGATAAACAAGTATCAAATATCACAAAACTGCAGGAATATAAGGAATATATATATATGTTATATTAAATTGAATCATAAACGACAAGGTATACATGTCTGATGGTTCTTGGAATTGACATGTGTGACTTTGTTTCTCTATTTTTTTCTAAAAATATTAAATGTGTGTGACTTGATCTTAATGACACAAAATAGGTTCAAGTGATGCACTATACAAGATGATCACAAATGATGGAAAAGATCATTCTATTGAGTCCACAATAGTCCAATTAGCCAGGGTCCATATAAAGAAGTCCAAATTTGCACAAGAAATAGAAAATATTGGATTAGTCGAAGAAAAGTTGCTTAAATAAATATTTATAACTATTTTAAAAATTATTTTATATTTAAAAACCTTATTTTATTAGCCAAAATATTTTAAGTAAATATTTGAAAATCTAGAAAAAAAACTCATTTTAGGCTAAAATCCCTAAATTTAGCAAATATAATTTTTAAGTTAAAAACTATTTTTAAAATAGATAGAGTAATCTAATAATATATTTAGGGTTTTAAAACCCAATTTATAAATAAATGTAGGGCCAGGTCCCATAATTTGATTTTTAGAAAATATTAACATCATTTTTTATATCATATATATATATATATATATATATATATATATATATATATATATATATATATATATATATATATATATATATATATATATATATATATTGAAGCAATGGGTAATTGTGGTGGACTCACCCCCACCGGGCTCGAACTCCTGACCACTTGGGTTGTATGCATCTCATTTAACCACTAGGCTAGAGGTCATATATATATATATATATATATATATATATATATATATATATATATATATATACCAAGAAGGAACTTTATTGATGTATCAGGCGCAAAATGCCGAAGCCTATATAAGTAAAAGCTAGCGACCAGCGCAAAAAGACAACAAAAGCCAAAAGGAGGCCAGAAGCAGTTGGTGTGCTGTCGTAGGCACCCATAAATAAAACCTTACTCTTAAAATTATATGTCGTAGAGAGAGTAAGGATCGATCCCACGGAGAGTAATTAGTATAAATTTTATGCTATGTGAATAAGGATTGGGGGAGAGAGTTTTGAAAAGAAAATTTAAGAAGAGCTAAAGAAATTAAAGTATTAAAATCAATCAAGGAACAAATATTGGTCTCAATGAACATTCACCATTGGAAATCATAAAATTTGATCATTGATGCAAGCATACATTGAATCATACTTTGAATATTTACCGTTGGAAGTATCTTCCTACTCTCTTAGGCTTAGTTAATTAGGTAAAAGCGACCTAATTAACTTTACTTACTAAATAATCTCAGACAAGCGCTAAAAATTTAATCTACCAATTTCTTAAAGAACAAAGAGATCGATAAAGCAAAATAATACAAGCACAAGCGGTTGTATTTAATTTTGTCAAAAGATTTTCCCCTAAGATCTAATAAAACAAAGTAGTTCATTAAATCTTAGTTGCTTCACAAATTAGAAATATCAAACAATTACGGATTTGATATCTAATTTAGCGGTAGATCGAAATAAATAATAAACTAGTAGGCCACCTAGTAATTAAACAAAACAATCACGAAAGTCGGCATAGAAAAATATTCAATATTCAAAGTATAAAATCAAACATATAGAAACAATTTAGATCTCACAAGTTTATTGATTCCAAGGCTTCTGTACACTTCAACCAACAAGACTTTTAGCCGCACATGTTCTTCAAAACTACAAAAGAAAAGTTGGAGAAGAAGAAGAAGAGTTGTGTTGTGTCTTTCTTCTCATGATTTCTACCCCTTTTATACACCATAAATTAGTTGTTTCAAGCCCATAATATCTCCCCACATATCCTCTAAAAGTTACAACTTCTCAAACCAAATAGAATAAGTCATAGAACAAGTAGGAACATGGTTATTTTGGTTCCTATTTTTGTTCACAGCATCTTTAACCCAACTTCAAGTATGATTTCGTACATGATGTAGCTTGATTTGCGTGAAACACAAAATATAAAAGTTGTAGCCCTGTGTCTTAGCTTTCCAAAACTTTTTGAATCACCTCCATTGATTTTCGGATGAGAAGGTTATGCCCATTTTGGTGAAAGGTGTCAAAACTGTCCAGAATTGCATTTTAGCTCAATTTTGCACATAGTGTCTCCAAATTCATCCTACAACAAAATATAAATATAATGAGTACCTATAGTTATAAAATGAGCATAAAATGATGAACATTAAGGGATAAAAATATAATATTTTATGTTCTCATCAAATACCCACACACTTAACTTTTGTTCGTCCTCGGATAAAACCCAAAATTTATTTATTTTCAAAACAAAAATCAAGGTTGTAATGTCATAAATAAAGAATAACCATGCTCTTCAAACTCATAACATATCATGAAAATATATTTTTAAACGACTTATAATTACTTATGTCACGCCCCAGAACCAGAATACTGGAGAGCGGGGGCGAACATAGCCAGCTACGTATATTGAAATGAAGTCCATCTCGCTATACGGTCATGGCTGTCTAGATATGAGGGTTTACTACAAGCCAATGGTCTCTTAAGGTCAAGCCTATTGTCTCAATCTCCAGCAAGTAATGTAATTATAAGATGTTTGATCACCAAATATACAATAAAAGGCGTCCCAAATATTACATATCAGCTGATCATGAAGCTAGTCGTACAAAATGCAAGGACTAGCAAGAGTTAAGTCATACATGATCAACCCTAGGATTTGTTAATCATGTTCACAGTCCGTAGGCAGACAGTAAGTAAATGTGCATCGAGCTAACAGGTGCTCGTCGGCTAAACGCCTCAAAAGAATAATTTACAATAGAGTGAGCGAAACAAAATAGAAAACCCACTCGTAGCCCGGGTTCCTTCTAGTCGCCACCATCGAGCTGGAGGTTCGGTAGATCCTCGGGTGCTGCTCCGAAATCTGGCCACACAAAACCAGCTTGGTCAAACCCCAGAAAGAGCAAGTGCCACAAAGGAGGCCACGAAATAAGAACAAAACCAGCATATCAGAACATAAGAAATTGGAAGAAAAGTATAAGAAATAAAAGTACAGCAGGACAATAAATGACTAGGGACATGAGACTACTCCGGGAGCCATATTACAACCCGTAAACCAAACAAGGACCGGGGTTGTAACCCTTCGCCTGAATAGCTCCTTGTCTCTACCCAATTATTGTTACAGCAAGTAAAACAATCATGTTCAGGAGTACCAGGTACTGGGACTAGACGAGACTTAGCCAGGCTGGACACTATACATTCACAAGCGGCCAAGCAATTACTACGGCTTACTACTTTAACTAACTAGGGTTATCACAAGCCTAATTACTAACAAGATGCAAGTGAGAATTTCCCAGTCCCAAGCCCTGCAGACTATCCAGTTATCCTTCCGCGGGTTGAGAGTATGGATGGGTACATCGCCCAGGAGACGATATACCCTTAGGTGACTTAGAGGGTGCAACACATGACAGTATGCTGGAAATGTGCTCTACTCGTCGGCAAGCTACAAGTCCAATTAAAGCGCCCAGATAACGAGATTGCCTGTGACTGGAAATTCTCCATGTTCTAGTTTGATCTAATCATTAGCCTAATCCATATTAGCGTGAATCACTGACCGTGGGAACCAGGGAGTCACGTCCTAGACATGATACAAGACAAGACAAGTGGATTGCACAACCAAGCAAGCAGGAACACCCACGGTGTTAGAGTTGGTTATACAAGTCAAGTTAGCCATCGCAACAGCATCAAGTCAAGTCATGTTACAAGTTACAAGTTACAAGTCAAGAGTGCGCCGCCATGGGCCACTATCAAGTTATCAGGTTACAAGTCAAGAATGCACCCCATCGGGTTACTATCATGAAGATCAGAGAGTACTAGGATCATAAATCACAGAAATCATGAAGACCGTACTAGTCGTAGCAATTACTGAAAATTGTGTCAGGTCGTGTTAGGTCAAGATAGTCGTGCTGTGTGGAACCAGATCTCAAAATCCAATCCACAAAAGAGAAACCAAGCTTAAAGAAATAAAACCAAAACTCCAAGAGCCAATGGGTTGCGCAAGGGGTCAGGGGGTCGGATTGCGCAGGGTGTCAGCTGCGCAGGGTGCCAAGTGCGCAGGGGCACAGGGCGCAGGGTTGGGTGGTGCATAGGGCCAAGTGCACAGGGGCAAGCGCGCAGCGGGTGCGCAAGGGAGGTACGCGCAGATGGGTGCACGCAGGGGTGCAAGGCCGTGTGTGCAAGGGCGTACGGGGGTCGGGTGCGCAGGGCGCACGGCCGGGGGCGCAGCCAAGTGCGCAGGGGGGGCACAGGCGCAGGGGGCAGCGCGCTAAAGAGCGCGTGCGCCAAGGGTCGCCGTGGCCAGCGCCAAAGGGCGCAGCGCAGGGCAGCACGATGCAGCCGAACGCACGGGGCGCAGGGCAGCGAAGCGCGCGGGTCAGCAGCACGCTAAAGAGCGCGCGCAGGGGAGGGGGGTTTTCTTCTCCAAGGCTGAGATAAACCTCTCAAGAACACCAAAACTTCAAATCTTCATATCTTGGCCAAATCAAAACCAAATTTGGATTTTCAAAGGTCTAACTTGGGTAAAATTGAATTCTCTTCCACATAGAAGCATCAAAACAAGCAAAAATCAAAGTTTAAATGATCAAAACCAAGAATTTCCGAAAATGGTTAAAACCTAGATCTAGAAAAAAGGAAGCTCCAAATCCAAAAATGTCAAGTTCTAATGTTGATCTCCATGTCCTAATCTAGCTAATGAACAAATAAAATGTGATACTTATTTGATGGCAAGGTGCACTTGCCTATGGTGTTGGTGGAGGAAGGAGGAAGAAGAAGATGGAGAAATTAATGGAAATAAAGAGGAGAGAGAAAAGTTAGGTGGGATTTAATGGTAGAGGATATGTTGTGTTGAGGGTGGAGGTTAGCTAAGGTGTTCCAAATGCATGTTGAACCAAACCAAACCAATCCTTCTCCATAAAATAAAACCAAGTCAACTAAAACCCAAAATTTCACAAGTCCAGAAAAATAAAAATACCTGCCAAAATCCAATTACGAATATAAATACGAAATATGGAAAACGAGGGTGACAACTTAGTAAGTAATTTTACTTGAAGATAGAGTAAACTAAATTGGTAGACTCTCACGGGAATAAACATTCAGCTCTAATGGTTTGAAGGGTAAGTGTTTCTCTCAAATTCATTCCAATAGAAATGATCTACCATAATCTTGCATATGTTGACTTGATAAAATCTGAAACAACTTTAGAATCATTAGTCCTGGTAGCTTTAGCTTCTACCCACTTTGATACATAATCAACAACAAGCAAAATATAAACATAACCAAAAGATACAAGGAACGGTCCCATAAAATCGATGTCCCAAACATCAAAAATTTCACAAAATAATATAGGATTTTGTGGCATTTCATTCCTTTGAGATATATTACCTGTCTTTTGACAATTATTGCATGTTTTACAGAAAGAATATGAATCACGAAATAAAGATGGCCAATAGAAACCACATTCTAATACTTTTCTTGTCATCCTCTTAGCTCCAAAATGTCCTCCACATGCATAAGAATGACAAAAGGTGAGAATTGAAATAATTTTATTTTCATGTACGTACCTTCTTATTATTTGATCTGCACAATGCTTCCACAGGTATGGGTCATCCCACACATAGTATTTGGCATAACTTTTAAGCTTATCTCTTTGAGCCTTTGACAAACCATGAGGAAACATATTAGTACCCAAATAATTTACAATATTTGCATGCCAAGGTAATGTCGCAATTGCAGCAAACAATTGCTCATCGGGGAACGTTTCTTGCAGACGAAGTTCATCCTCCACATGAACTAAACGAATTAAATGATCTGCGACATGATTTTCTTTTCCTCTTTTATCTTTGATCTCCAAATCAAATTCACTTGTCACGCCCCAGAACCAGAATACTGGAGAGCGGGGGCAGACACAGCCAGCTACGTATATTGAAATAGAAACTACCTCGATATACGGTCACGGCTGTCTAGAAATATGAGGGTTTACTACAAGCCAACAGTCTCTTATGGTCATGAACAAGCCTAATGTCTCAATCACAAGCAAGTAAGTAAGGTCGCAAGATGTATGATCATTAAATATACAATAATAAGGCATCCCAAATATTACATATTCAGCTGATCATGAAGCTAGTCGTACAAAATGCGGGAACTAGCAAGAGTTAAGTCATACATGATCAACCCTAGGATTTGTTAATCATGTTACAGCCCGTAGGCAGACAGTAAGTAAAAGTGCATCGAGCTAACAGGTGCTCGTCGGCTAAACGCCTCAAAAGAATAGTTTTACAATAGAGTGAGCGAAACAAAATAGAAAACCCACTCGTAGCCCGGGTTCCTTCTAGTCGCCACCATTGGGCTTGAAGCTTGGTAGATCCTCGGGAGCTGCTCCGAAATCTGCCCACACAAAACCAGCTGGGTCAACCCCAGAAAGAGCAAGTGCCACAAGGGGGCCACGAAATAAGAATAAAAGCCAGCAATCAGCACAAGAAAATATAATATTAAAACTAGAATTACGAAAAACATGACAGGATGATATACGACGAGATAACCATGGAACTATTCCGATAGCCAGGTTACAACCCGTAAACCAAACAAGGACCGGGGTTGTAACTCTTCATCTGAACAGAACTTGGTTTTCCACCATTTATCGGCAAGATAAAAATATAAGAAATCAAGACAGAAAGCAATCTTGTACTGGATCAAGACCTGGCTAAACTGGTTATACCTCATTCAATCAATCACGGCCAAGCAGATACTACGGCTTACTACTTTAACTAACTAGGGTTGTCACAGGCCTAATTACTAACAAGATGCAGTAAGATTGTTCCACAGCCACAAGCCCTGCAGACCATCCAGGTTATCCAGGTCGAAAATTAGGGGTTAAATTCAGGTGGGTACATCGCCCGGAAGACAAATGTACCCTTAGGTGACTTAGAGGGTGCAACACGCGACGGTGTGCTGGAAATGTGCCCTACTCGACGGCAGGCTACAGATCCCAAGAGCGCCCAGGTAACGGGATTGCCTGTAGCTGTGTCATCTCTTCATGACTACTGTGTTATTCTAGTTATTAACCTTAATCCATTTTAGTAGGTACTCCTGACCGTGGTACTCAGGAGTCCCATCCTAGACATGATGCAAGACAGGACAAGTGAATTTAACAAGCAAGCAAGAAAGAACCACCCACGGTGTTAAGGCAGGTCAAGTTAAGCTAGCCGTCGCAACAGCATTAAGATAAATCATGTCAGGGTACTTGTCAGGAGTGCGCCACGACGGGCCACTATCATGTCAGGTTGGTCATGTCAGGAGTGCACCACTACGGGTCACTGTCGTGTTATGCTAGTTCCTTGTCATACCAAGCCATGTACAATAGTCATTCCAACCATATTAAGTAAAATCAAGTTCATGACAAAAGGCGTAAAATATCTAATATACAGGGCTATAGAAGAGCCAAGCTTAAAGAAATAAGACCAAAACTCTAAGAGCCAATTGGTTAAGCAAGGGGTCAGGGGAGCAGCGTAGTTGAAAAGTCACGCACGCCTGAGAGCTGCGTAGGTGAAAAGTCACGCACGCTACAGAGAGCAGCGTAGGTGAAAAGTCACGCACGCTACAGAGAGCAGCGTAGGTGAAAAGTCACGCACGCTGAGAGAGCAACGTAGGTGAAAAGTCACGCACGCTGAGAGAGCAGCGTAGGTGAAAAGTCATGCACGCTGAGAGACCAGCGTAGGTGAAAAGTCACGCACGCTACAGAGAGCAGCGTAGGTGAAAAGTCACGCACGCTGAGAGAGCAGTGTACGTGAAAAGGCACGCACACTCAAGGAGAGCAGTGTACGTGAAAAGTCATGCACACTCAAGGGGAGCAGTGTACGTGAAAAGTTACGCACACTCAAGGGAGCAGTGTACGTGAAAAGTTACACACACTCAAGGGAGCAGTGTACGTGAAAAGTCACGCACACTCAAGGAGACACGCTTCTAACAGGAAGCGTACTCAAGCCTGCGTACGCAGCGCTAAAGAGCGCGCGTAGCTCAGGGTGTGTAAGCTAAATAGCTCTGCACACTGCTCACTGTCTTCTCCAAACAGCAAGAACACCATGGCTGAACCCAAGCCTACACAGCATCAGAACTTGGCCATCCGAACTCCAAATCCGGATTTCCAAAGTTCCAATTTGGGTAGAATTGAATGCTCTTCCACTTGGAAACACCAAAACCCATGAAAATCCAACTTAAAGAGATCAAACCATGCAAAATCTGAAAATAGAAATAACTTAGATCTAGAGCAAAGGAGACTTCCAATCACAAAACACCAAGTTCTAATGTTGATCACCATGTCCTAATCTAGCAAATGAACCAAGAAAATAGGGCTCTTTTGAAGTGGCAAGGTGCACTTGCCTAGGGTTAGGAGAGTTGTGGAGGAAGGAGAAAAAGAAGAAGGAAATTAACGGTAGAAGTTATGAGGAGAGAGAGTGGTAGGTGGGGAATATAAAGAGGGTGGGTTGTGGTGTGTTGAGGGTGGAGTGTAGGTTAAGGTGTTCCTATGCATAATAAACCAAATCAAACCAACCCAATCCAAACCAATTAAAATCGAACCATGACAAAACCCAAAATACGAGAAATACCAAAATTTCACAAGTTGAGAAAAAATAAAAATACATGCCAAAATCCGGATACGAGTATAAATACAAAATACGAGAAATACGGGAAATAAGGGTGACATCACTCAAGAGAAGTATCCATCGGATTAACCTTGGTTTTGCCCCTTTCTTCGTCATCAAATAACGAAGAGCTGCATGATCAGAATAGACAATAATTTTAGTACCAAGCAAATAAGATCTAAATTTTTCTAAAGCAAAAACAACAGCTAAAAGTTCTTTTTCAGTAGTAGAGTAATTTCTCTGAGCTTCATTCAATGTTCTTGAAGCATAATAAATTGCGTGAGATGCTCCTCCTATCCTTTGGAGAGTAATTATATGTAGTAGAGAGAGTAAGACCTTACTCTTAAAATTATATGTAGTAGAGAGAGTAAGGATCGATCCCATGGAGAGTAATTAGTATAAATTTTATGCTATGTGAACGAGGATTGGGGGAGAGAGTTTTGAAAAGAAAATTTAAGAAGAGCTAAAGCAATTAAAGTATTAAAATCAATCAAGGAACAAATATTGGTCTCAGTGAACATTCACCATTGGAAATCATAAAATTTGATCATTAATGCAAGCATACATTGAATCATACTTTGAATATTTACCATTGGAAGTATCTTCCTACTCTCTTAGGCTTAGTTAATTAGGTACAAGCGACCTAATTAACTTTAATTACTAAATAATCTCAGACAAGCGCTAAAGATTTAAACTACCAATTTCTTAAAGAACAAAGAGATGGATAAAGCAAAACAATACAAGCACAAGCGGTTGTATTTAATTTTGTCAAAAGATTTTCCCCTAAGATCTAATAAAACAAAGCAGTTCAATAAATCTTGGTTGCTTCACAAATTAGGAACATCAAACAATTACGAATTTGATATCTAATTTAGCGGTAGATCGAAATGAAGAATAAACTAGTAGGCCTCCTAATAATTAAACAAAACAATCATGAAAGTTGGCATAGAAAAACATTCAATATTAAAAGTATAAAATCAAACATATAGAAACAATTTCGATATCACAAGTTTATTGATTCCAAGGCTTCCGTACACTTCGACCAACAATACTTTTAGCCGCACATATTCTTCAAAACTTCAAAAGAAAAGTTGGAGAAGAAGAAGAAGAGTTGTGTTGTGTCTTTCTTCTCATAATTTCTACCCTTTTTATACACCATAAATTAGTTGTTTCAAGCCCACAATATCTCCCCACATATCCTCTAAAAGTTACAACTTCTCAAACCAAATAGAATAAGTCATAGAACAAGTAGGAACATGGTTATTTTGGTTCTTATTTTTGTTCGCAACATCTTTGACCCAACTTCAAGTTCGATATCGTCCATGATGCAGCTTGATATGTGTAAAACACAAAATCTAAAAGTTGTAGCCCTGTGTCTTATCTTTCCAAAACTTTTTGAATCACCTCCATTGCTTTTCGGATGAGAATGTTATGCCCATTTTGGTAAAAGGTGTCAAAACTGTCCAGAATTGTATTTTAGCTCCATTTTGCACATAGTGTCTCCAAATTCATTCTACAACAAAATATAAATATAATGAGTACCTATAGTCATAAAATGAGCATAAAATGATGAACACTAAGGGATAAAAATATAATATTTTATGTTCTCATCAGCAGCCAAAAAGACTAGCTGGCCCGGACCGTAGGTTAGGACAGCGCCTTCCTGAAACGGTCCGGTGAGTGTGTGCGGCGTATGCTGATTTTGAGATTCTGACAGAGGACCTCCCAGATCAGCTGAAAGGGAATGTATTGGCGTCGTATCTATGTTTGTTACTGTTCTTGCAGAGAGCCCAAATTTCGATGGCTGCGACGATTTGAAGGCCATGAGATTTGCCCCAGCTAACGAGGAGATCGTTGAAGCCCTCGACACGGTGATCAAGTCCACAATGACGCGAGAGGCTGGACCACATCTGAGTGGCAAGGTCTCTGGAGGACAGGATGTGTTCGGCGGTTTATGAGTGGTACAAAGTGCAGCAATGACACTTAGAGGCAAGGCTGTAGCCGATGGAGGTGAGGGGGTAGTAGGTAGAAAGCTTCCTGCGGTGAGCACTCCGGATGAGGATTGACCATTTGTTGGGGATGCAGGAGTGCCAAAAAGGAGCGCTCAGCGATGAAGGAGCATCAAGTCCTCTCACTACGAGCCTGGCGGTGGCCATCGTAAAGGTTCCACCGGGCGTGGCAGCCCATGTCAGTGCGTCGGGGATCTCATTGAGCTAGACGTCTGTAGCGGCAAGGTCGGCTGATGCCATCGGTCCCAGCCAATCTCTGACCCGGTTCCATCTCCACTCGGAGTCTCTGTCCTATAAGTCTCGGATGGTGCAATTAGGGGGAGCATTTGCGGTAGGTTGAAGGACGATATTGCCGAGCCAGTGCTCGTGACGCAGCGACGAGCTGCCGATACCAATCTGTAGGCGGATGAGGGGTTCAGCGAGGTGTCGACCGTGTAGGATACGGTACCAGGATGCAGACGAATGATTGTTGGCGACGGCCGTCGCGGGGTGAGAATGACGGAAGTATCTAGCCTTAATGAATCTAGTCCAAATAGAGTTCTCCGATCGGAATTTCTACCAGAGCTTCATTGAGCAGACATCAATGATGTGCGCTAGTCTGCTGAAACCCAGACCGCCCGCTTCGGTTGGTTTGGCCATAGTATCCCAGCTGGCCCAGTGGTGCCTGTCCTTGCCGTCGAGATGCCCCTAAAAGAAGCTGGCGAAGAGGGACTCTACGAGGATAGAACCTTCTTGGGGGGAGCACAAGGCCAAGGTGTAGATGGGGATAGAGGATGGACGTTGTTGATAAGAATTATCTTGCCGCCCGGAGAGAGGGTCACGTTTTGCCATCCCGTAATTTTTGATTTATTTTTGTTCACCAGGCCGTCGAAGATGTCCGAGTTAGATTTGTCGTACACCAGCGGACACCCCAGGTAGGAGAACGGCGGGTAAACAATAGAGAAGGAGGTTAGGTTGGCGAGGGAAGTCGAGTTGCTCATGTCAGCTTTGTGATGGGTGTAGATGACACTTTTACCTGCGTTGATTCGTTGGCCTGAGCATCTGGTATATTTCTCAAGCGTACAGTAGACTACCTCCACCGATCCGACATCGCCGGATAAGAAGATGAGGATGTCATTGACGCAGGCCAGGTGAGTAATAAGAGGGCAGCCATTGGTGGTGTGATAGTGGTGGAACCTGGGGTGTTACCATGCTATTAAGGTTTCTGCTGAGCGCTTCGGCCGTGATGAAGAAGATAGTAGAGGAAAGAGGGTCCCCCTAACGGACCCCACGGCTGGATTTAAAGAAACCTCTGACTTGTCAGTTGATGACTGTGGAGAACCAAGAGTTGCTTATGGATCTGAAGATGATATCTATCCACTTCTTCGAGAACCCGAACCTCCAGAAAAGCCAAATCATGAATTGCCAGTCTAGACGGTCATAAGCTTTTTCCATGTCTAGCTTGATGGCGACGTTCCCCCCTAGACAAAAACTTCATGCAAGTAATCATTTCCTGTACGAGCAGTATGTTGTCAGTGGTGTTTCGCCCCGGGACGAAGCCGCTTTGTTCCTCGGATATAATCTTGGGAAGAAGTGTGGACATGCGGTCGCGATGATCTTGGAGATGATTTTGTTGGTAAAGGTGCATAAGCTGATAGGTCTGAAGTCTTTGAAGGTCTCCGGGTTTTCTTTTTTTAGGATTAAGATGAGGTTGCGTGGGAGATGGCTTTCGGGTAGCATATGTCTAGAAAGAAGGCCACAGCGGCCTCATGAAAGTCTGATTCGATGATGTCCCAGCAAGAACGGAAGAAAACACCGGTAAAACCATCCGGTTCGGGAGCGCTATGCTCGTTAAGGGCCCAGACAACGGACTTGACTTACTCTTTGGAGGGAGGGGACAGGAGCTGCACGTTCTCTCCGCACGGTAATCAAGCTAGAGACCTTTGCCAAGAATACCTCATCCTTAACGACGACCTCTTTGGAGAACAGTTTGGTGTAAAAAATTAGCGGCAGCCAGGTTGATGCTTCGCTGGTCTTTGATGATTATGTCGTTCTCGTCGGCGATCTGGTGCAGGTGGAGCAGATTTCTGCGGCCTTTGATGCAAGCGTAGAAGAAGCCGAAATTTTGTCGCCCTCGGTATCCCAGGTCAATCTGGCTTTCTGCTTCCAGAATTCTATCTCGACCTTTAGCCGAGACTTAAGAAGAGCTTTGGTTAGGTTGAGTACAGCACGGGCCTCCGCGATCTATCTGAGGCAAAGATGATCTCTGCACGAGTGACGTCATCCTCCGCCATCTTTATCGCTTGGAAAATGTTGCCGAAAGTGAGTTTGCTCCAAGTCGACAGTGCACCTTGGTAGCTCTGAGCTTGGCTGCCACGCTACAAGGGGGTCGGGGTTGCTAGTCGACCTTCAGGCGGAGGCGACGATGTTCCTGAATTGAGGGTGATAGCTCCAGAAATCTAGGAAACGAAAAGGTTTCTTGATCAGGCCAGAGTTGCTGCTGATCTCGTTAGTAGAGGGGAGTGATCCGACTCGGTGGTGTTGAGGTAGGAGAGGTTAGAGATGAGGTCCATGTCGGCCCAGCGATGGTCGACCAAGGCTCGGTCCAGGCGAGAGTATTGCCTTGGGCGCCTTCCTATATGTTACACCAGGTGTAAGCGTTACCGGAGAACGAGAGGGAAGACAAGTGGGCGTCAAAGAGGAAGGTGTTGAAGTCATTCATGGCCGGCTAGGGGAGGGCGGCCTCCTGACTTTTATCTCTGTGCGAAATGGTGTTGAAGTCTCCGAGGCAGAGCCACAGAAGGTTGTTGAGAGGATGTGGGTGTCCATTAGGGTGTCCCTCAACATCTTGCATTCGACGAGGTCACAACTATCGTGGACTGCTGAGACGAGGGATCGAGATGTAAGAGAGGGGTGCTCTACCCAGTAGAATAGCGCCTATTTCGAGTTACTGACGATACTGAATTTGCATTCGGCGATGAAGAGGATCCATATGTCGTGGCATCCGATGATCGCGGACGGGAAGCCGAGTGAAGCTGAATGGATTTGACTTTTCTTTGAGGGATTTTAGGCTCGATGACAAGTAAAATATCGACCCAGTAGATTTTCTTGAGGCTGGTTATTCTTCTCAAGGTAGGTTTATTGGCCAGCCCTCTCATATTCCACGAGAGAATGTTAAGCATTGGGGTGGTTGCGAAGGGGTGGGTGTTTATATATATATATATATATATATATATATATATATATATATATATATATATATAACCTACTATAGTAATAATTAATAAAATATTAATACTCTCCTTGATTTTCGTAATCAAAATATTGAATAAAACTAATTTTCACTTTATCCCAAAGCCCAAGGCCTAAGTTGAGCCCAACATTGGTAAAGCCTACTAACTTATAATAACATAATATCCAAAATGAAGCCCAATTAAATAAGACCAGAAATCCAAACCATAGAAATTATAAAGCCCAAACATGTAAGCCCATTAGCCCACTGAATCTACTGATCCAATAACAAATAAAAAAAAAATAAAAAAAAAAGAAAAAGAAAGAGAGTCAAACAGTGGGAGAGAGAGAGTTAAGAGAAGAGAGAAGAAAGATATGAGAGAGAGGGGTTCAGGGAGTGAGAGTAGAGGGAGGAGGCTCACTAGAGTCTGCTACTCGGCACGCGAGGCAGAGCACGACGACATTCAAGATGGCGTCCAAGCCAGAGACGGGGATGGCACAGCTGGGCGGCGAGAGGTCAAATGTGGGAGTAGTTGTGGACTGCTGCGGTGGAGCACGACATAGGGAGTTTGGCTCGTCAGACTCTCAATGGCTGACCAAGGAGGAGTCGCTCAACGTCGTACGATAAGCGGTACCGAAAGGGGACGATCATGGCTGAGGGAAGCTGGAGGCGCATGTTGGATCTCAACGCTGGATACGGGGAGCTCGTCGGCCGGTGGCCAAATTTGGGTCATGGGGAGAGCTCGTCGCGGCGCTGCGGCAAAGGAGTTACGGTGGTCGGTATCGGCACAATGTGGCGTGGTGATGTTGGGGATGGGTGGTTGGGCGTATAAAATTGGTGACGGTGGTCAGATGTGGTGGTGGTGTATGTGATAGTGGCGATGATGATGAGTGATGGCTGATGGTGGTGCTCTATTTGTGGGGTAGTGTGTGGCACTGGGGTGGACAGCGACGATCACGGATCGCTAGTCAGGAAGATCATGACGGGGTGGTCGGCGACTAAGTTTGATTAGGGTTTTGATAGGTTTGGTGGTGTCATGGTGTGTCCTGACACAAGAGAGAATTTTTGTGGATTTTGTATTCGTGTTTGGTATGTCGGACACGAAAGAGATGGTGTATATGTAACTAGAAAATAGTGGAAGGTAATGGATGGACATGGACACAGTGCACAATACGATTTAGGGATGGTGGATACGACCTTGTTACGATACTGGACACGAGTGAGTGATGATAATGGTGGCTTTGGTTATGGTGGTTGCAGTATGCTTATGATGGAATCAAGGGAAACGACCCTCCTTAAATAAGTTGAGCACTTCAAAATGGATAAGGACAACAATTCTTCCAGAAGTCCAATGGTTAAAATTAATTTAAATTAAAAAAATTAAAACTATATCAATCTAATCTCAATCCAATACAATAATAATTTAAAATAATATTTAATATTGTTAAAATAATTTAAATAATATTTGATATTTATCAAATTGTTTAAACTTTTATAAATTCAAACATTGTGTAAAATAAATTAGCAAATCTTTCAATGTTAAAAATTGCTGTGGCTATCTTTTATTTAATTTAAAAAAATTGTTTTCTAACACAATATTTAGAAATAAATAAATAAAATAATAAAATTGAAATTCTGAAAAATAGGTCAAAAGTGTTTTTAAAATTTAGAATTATCATAAAATATATAATCGATCCAAAATATTAACTAAAATTTGGAGGTTTACATTCATCCCCTTCTCGCAAATATGGCTGAGTCGTCTGCGCCAAAACTCGATAGACGCAACACTAACTGTGTTCACCTCTGTGTCCTATGTGTTTTCCTCCATATAACAGAGACTGGACTTCTTACTTCCTTGGGAAATAATAGAACTCCTGGAAAGCTTCTACTGGTCATTTCTAAGTAGATGAAGAATCCCTCGTCATCTAACCTTTCAACCAATACCAGGTTGAAACGGATATCAGGGACATGATAGACATCTTTGAGAACAAGAAGCACCATCTTCGTTTTTAAATTCACATCTCCAGTAGCAACATCCCTTGACACTCCATTACCCATCTTCTGTCATGCCCCGATTCGCAGAAATATTTGTCCTTGCATTAGGCTCTGGAAACCGATCGTCCTCGCTTGGGCGTGATGTCGTACAAGTCTAAATTATACTTAAAATTGAAAGATGGTACATAATTGATAATCTTCAAATAGGAACACATCGCAGCGGCACAAGCAGACAATTCAAGATAATTCGGACACATCTTCATTGAAAGGAATACCTTATCAATTCATAGCAGCAGAAATAAGAAGATAACTTGAAGTCACAAGGCATCAAGAAATATAATCTTTATTTATAATTGATATTGTAGGATCGTTTGAGCACCTCTAGAGGGGGTGAATAGAGTGTGTGCATGTGCAGCGGAAAATAATCACCAATTAAAAATATTAAGCAATTTTATATTATGGCAGATAAAAGACGGCAAATAAAATACGGCGAAGTAAGAGTCAAGAAATCAAACTCAGCGAACACCACGATGTATACTGGTTTCCTCTGAGAGGACTAGTCCAGCGAGTACTCTTGCTCGCTGTTAATCCACTATGACACAAGCTTTAACTGAGCGCTTGCAACTCTTACAACACAGTGCTTGGGGATAAGTGCACGACCGACTTCACAATACCGTGCTTGGTGACGAGCGAACGACCGACTCCGGAAGGCAATTGGAAAACTGGAACGTTTTCTGAATACAACCTCCGATACAACTCTTCAATACCAAACTCTAGATTAAAAGAAACTGTACTGGCTTGGCTAAGTGTCGTAAAGGCTTAGAAATGAAAGTAAAAGCTCAGAACACTTTAGATAGAGAAGAGAAGAGATGAAATTGGATTGTTAAAATGAATGGTAATCTCAACTCTATTTATAGTGTTTTTGGGGAACCGAACTCGGGCAGAGTTCGGATGCTAGGATTTCGCATACGAACGTTGCATGCAGATTTGGTGGGAACTAAAATTCAAATAACCTAGACCGAACACGGGCCGAACTTGGACCGAACTCGGTCAGAGTTCTGTCAGAGTTATGCTCGTTCAGAACAGTAAGAAATAAACCAAATTTGTATAGGTTTTGGGCCTTTTGGAATTGTAGATTTTTGGGATACGTAGGTAGGCTTATTTTTGTTTGTGGACTGAGAAAAACCTAAGCCAGTACCGATCCGATCAATCTCACATTTTCCCTAGACTCAATAAAAGGAAAATACATAAATATGAAAACCAATAGCCCGTTTGATGACGTCTTTTTCCTGACATTGAAGACGCATTTTTCTTTGACGGCAATCGTCCAAAGATAAACAGATCTGAAAATCTGAATACCTTTCGGGGGCGAAGCCCCCGAACCCCTGACGGGGGATGCTTCCCCTCGACCCCTGTCCGCTGACCGGGCAGCGGAACCCCCGATGCGAGGCCCCGGATAGGTCGTTAGGCGGTTCAGAGAAATCTTCTTGTATTATGCCGTCTTTGTCCCATCAATAATTCTTTTTTGCATATTTCCTGGTTTGATCATGTTTGATCATGCTTACAGCTTGTCTATAAATACATGTTAGGCAAACAAAATAATATACTGATACAAGCATTGCAATATGATATAGACCATTTAGGACAATGCTAAGTGTAAGTAGCAACATGATAGGGATTACATGAATATTAGTGACGTCATTATGTTAAACTTAATTGATTAGCCATATTCAAAAACATATATAATCATTGGGCTAACAGATATGGGGTACAAGGCTTGCACTGGAGTAAAAAAACTTACAACATAACTCATATTACATTTAATAGCCAACTGAAGACATGCCATATAGGCTTACATTGGATACTTAATACATTGAGTTACAACTGGATATGCCAACTTGGCTTACAACTCACTGGTACAACAAATATATAATATTCCATAAATTATGCCATGTATAAAAAGAAGACATCATCTTTTACAAGAAGAGCTCTCAAGGCCAAACAAATCTTCGATGTCGTAGGACAGATCAAGCCAATCACAGTGAACTGAACTTTCAAGAATGAGCACCACCTAAAAAGAGTGCCAACAACGGGTTAGTACATTTCCAAGTACTGACGAGCAGAACCAGCCCACTCGCCTGAACCAACACTAAGTAATCATGTGAGCAAACATTATTAAGAGTGATCTTTCTATTTGGGGCCTAGTATCAGTTTAAAGTTCATGAACGTAATCATAGTGAAGCAAGTAAACATGTTATAGAAATGATCATGTAAAGGTATCATTGTATCATACTTGGCATTATCATGTTCAGCAGGTTATAGCAATACTCATGGAAAGGTAACATTGTAGCAATATTGGTATTAACATGTTAAGCAATCAAGTTGAATTAACATGTAAATAAACATATCACATTTAAGTGATTCCTTACCGATAGTCAACTCTCTTGCACCTGCATAAAATTATAGGATATATGATATGCTTACTCTCCCTACACAAACCATTCATTAGCTTGCATTCGACTAGTGGTCGTTGGTGAAACTGTACCACAAAGAACATTCTAACTGATATTATGATGCACCATTCCAGGGTATGTTACAAGCCTAGCCGAATGTCCATAATACCTCGTGCCACCATAGCACGACCAATGTTTCCTTCCGGGTCGAATCGGTCCCATTGCCCCAGGTGCCGTCGAGGAAACTTACTCATACTTGTGCACAACTACATCCATGACCATGCGAATGCGTGTCCGACTCGATAAACACAAGTGCATGGTAAAATAACTGAAAGTAAGCAAAGCCAACAGTTCAACATCTCATCTCAAATCCGAGCCGTGTTCAACGACTAAACATTCCATCATTCACATTGTTTCCACACTTGGTGATCTTCATGATCCCAAGCCTCATCATTTCACATTCTCATATCAATACATCACAACGTTTCTCACATCTCCTTTCCAAAAGGGTCAAACAGTATTTCATTTCTCATAAGGACATTCATCATTCATTTCAAGGTGTCAATAGCATTGCCAGTTTATTTATCATGTATCAGTCACATAAGCATCTCATTATTGAATTATTTTATTTGTTTCAGCTGCATTAAACGTAAGGGATATTATTTATTTTTAGTGTGCAATTTACAGCAGCAATTCAATGTTCATGAATTAAGCATTCAGCAGTATTCAATATAGGCATCATTTTATTTAGCAACTAATTAGGGTCTTATTATAGCAACACAATAGTCCATTTATTAAGCATGAAGGAGTAGAGGAGAAGGGACAGTTCTACTCACTTGCACAAATGGTCTTCTTATTCCAATTGTATATATTTTTTACTAGACATAGCCCCACCAGGTGCCATGTTCCAATACTCATTCCATCTGGCCAGCTAAGAGAGACTGCATCAATTTCAAATCTCTTGATTTCCAACACAAGTACGGCCCAACATTCTGATCGAATTCAACAAGACAACCAAATATCTCGCGCGAAGCGAGGTATTACATAATAGACCACCCAGAAAAAGTTTCTTTCTTGAAACTTAAGAGAATAACTCATTCTACTAATTCACTTAGTCACAACAAGTTACTCATTTAGCTTCAATCCAATATCCATTTCAGCTCTCTCGACCATCTCGAGATTGTATCCAACCGTACCACTTAATTCATCAATAACTCGATTCGTATTTCTTTTTCCAAAATATTTGCACTTTATATTGATTCACCAACTTTCTGCCTACAGTGTTATCTTGGTCGCAGCATGTCACTTTGTTTGGATTGGTACACATTTTACGTGTCCCCAAAATATATGTATTTCAACCAACGTCTGTGCTAGTACGATTTCATAAGCCACAGGTGTAACTCTCTTTCCCAAATCTGACTTGCACCTTTAATATCCAAATTCTACTCTAGTCATTCTCAAAGTCTACCAGCATCCTTTAAATTACTTATTGTAACATTCATTTGCCACAATCGATATCTTCCAAGCTACAGACACTTAACATCAGGGACTACTCAGATAAGTTACTAATTCGAGTACACTATTTATAATATTCGAGCCAAGGGTCTAACTTGAAACCAACCATACTAAGAGTTCAAATAATCGATGCAATTCTATTCCTTCCTGAATCCAACGACATTTCCCACCGAGGCAATTCTTCTTTTCTAAAAGGTCCAATCTGAGGGTCACTTATTATCAGTAACTCGATCCAAGAGCACAATTGACATGCAATATTCCATCCAACATAACATCTATCCGCATTGTCATATTTTAAATTTTCCTTTTCGACTATGAAATCAACATTCAAACTTCTGAGCAACGATCAATCTTTCTAACTTGATATGTAGCATTCAATGTTAATCCAGCTAACCGCCTTTAGGTATCGATCCGTCATTTCACCATGAGCATTCAATTCCATCTCATGGAATAACTCACTTTTTGATACACAGAACTCAAGTCTCATCGCACGATTGCAGTTCTCGCTTAAGGCTGACACATTACTTCACAAGCGTCAAACATATCTGAGATTTATGTTGCAACATTTACTTCCTTAGGTCATACTCATTACCATCTCTTGTTCAATACCAAAAGGTCATCCTATGGATGCCAACGGTCACCCCATTATTCAGTCAAGTCTCTAAGCTAGCTATACCGACAGCTAAACCTAATCATTCAGGTGACTACCTAGAGTGGACGGCTACTAGAAACCATACTAACTTCTTATTCTTGGGCCAACAAGCTGTAGAAATGTTGAGCACCACTAGAGGGGGGTAAACAGAGTACGTGTGAGCAGCGAAAAGATAATCACTAATTAAAAGTTATATAAGTAGTATCACGGGTATAAAGTATTGGGCAGATGATATCAAACTATGAAATTTAAATGCGTAAAGTAAAGAGCATAAGAAAAGCAAACTCATGACACATCATGTACACGGGTGTCCCTCTGAGAGAACTAGTCCAGTCTCGAGTACTCATTCTCGATGTTAATCCACTATGGCACAAGCTTTAACCGAGCGCTTGCAGCTTCTTACAATACGAGTTTTCGTCCGAAAGGCTCACAACTTCAACTGACGCAAATTTTGAAAACTGGAATATCTTGGAGAGCCTTCTTTACAACTTGAACAACCAAACTCTAGATTGAAACGGAATGACACTTGGCTTGGCTAGGAGTCACTAAGGCTAGATATGAAAACTAATAGCTCTAGAATGCTTTTTAAATAGACAGAAGAGAATAATGAATGAATGATTTGGAATGGAAAGTTACCTCTATTATATCGTTTTTTGGGGACAGAACTCGGCATGAGTTCGGGGTCCATAAATATCATATTTCGAAAGTGGTTACAGATATTCAGGAAGACCAAAAACAACCTAATTGAACTGGGCGGAGTTCGGGCCGAACTCGGCTAGAATTCTATCATGAATATCTGTTCATTTTCGTTGGCTTTTTGTATATGAATTGGATGTGGAATTGGGTATAGGCTTAGTTTAGATGGTGGAATAGATAGGTAGACTTATTTTGGACAGTGGAGTTCAGTAGAAAGCTAGTTGCCAATTCGATCAACCTCATATTTTTTCTAGACTCAAAAAAGGGGAAAATACAGATAGAAAAACAATTCTTGATCAACATCTGATGTTTTGTATAAAGGGGACGAGTAGTAGCACATTGGAAGTAGACATATGTTCTTATACCTGTAATATATTATTGTATATCGACCAAAATTTATGTTGATTATCAAATTAGGTGTGACTATGACCAATAGGCCAATAATCTCCCACATTTTGATAATCGACAAACTTTGAGTTGATACCAAATAATATTACAAATAATTAAAATAAATTTATACATTTTGATTCGGTACTTGGCACTTGGTAATTGTTTAACAACTGGTATAGTATCTTCTCTCCCTTTGTCATTTGTACAAAATAAATGCTCCCCCCGTAAGTTGTGTGCACAAACAACAAACAAGAAGACAACATAATTATACCAAAAAAATAATAAACATGGACAATAATCAAACTGCATAAAGATAGTAGATATCACTAATCTCAGTAGCATAAACATGCAAGTACAAAAACTAACGAAATATGGAAGTCTGAAAGAGACTTGACCATAACTACTGCATAAAAAAACTGCAAGAACATCATCATCATCATCAGGTAGAGTCACAAAAATATCCAAAGCCCAGATATGCTCATCAACTCTCATCATCTGTATCAGCAGAACGACTGGGATAAATATTGGCTGTAGTAAGGTCGAAGTAGCGTCGAGCCTGACGATCCTTGAATCTGGGTCAAGCGAATTCTGGATAACAAAGAATCTGGGTCCACTGAATATCAGCAATACCATTCCGTAGAGTCTAGAACTGGTATATGAGACGGTAGTCAGTATCTCGCTTACGCCTGCAATCTGCCTGATATCGCTCATTCTTAAGTATGCAGCGAGCCTCAAAGCGCCCATAAAGCTGATCGATGGTGTAGGAAGTAGGAGGGACATTGGCGGAAGCTGGTGCAGGCTGAGGAGCCTGAACAGCAGATGGAATGCCTCCAGCACCAACTACAGGAGTAGGAGTAGAAAATCTATGAGACCTATGAAGCTCGGATGGAGTACCATCGATAGGACACGACTCCAAAGGGATGTTGTATCTATGAAATATGATATGAAGAACCATAGGATAAATGAGTTTTAGACAGTCCTTCCTGCAGTTATACATAGCGGACATCATGGCTTTGGAAAGACTAAAGGGAATCCCAAAATGTATATGGTACTTGGTGGACAGCTCCAAATACATGATCTCATCAGTATATCCTATTTTGGGTAATATTGATACAATGATAATGCGATGAAGTTCATAGAAATGCTGGTTCAAGTAACGTGACATGAGCCGTCCCTGGGGTCTAGTGTTCGGAGCATACACCGCATCCTTGAAAGACTCTAAGTCTAGGTCGACACCAAATTGGACTTTGGTGATGTCAAATAGAGCCTCTCCAGTGTTAGGAACCTGGAGCCATTCGCTCAAGTCGCAGCATCAAATTCTATTTCAGTACGACAGGCTGAGGAATATATTGTACAATGCAAATATTATAGTTACAATAAAATATCCGAACAACATTGTCATATATCGGATCAAAAATATCCAAAAAAATTACTTTAGTTGATGTTTTGGAATGTCAAATATATTCCAGGAAAATATTAAATTAATGCAGTTGCCCGGACATATGGCAGTTTACGAAAATCATGAAACCAAGCGATTGAGATTTTTAAGTCTACAAATAGTGTAGCATCAAAATCATACTCATCGGATGGTGGAGGTGGACTAAAAAGACTTTCGAAAGGAGTGTATGATAGGATTGATGTAGAAGCACCATCTCCTATTTTCTTTTTCTTTGAAAATCTATGAGCCATAGAAAAACATTGATAAGGAAATAGTAGAAATAAACCAAAAATAATGGTGTACGATGGAAGAGAACATGCGAAAACCCTTAGATCCGATGTTTTAGGGGCTAACTCCAAGAGAATAAAGAGAAAGTAGGGTTAGGGTTAGGGTTTTTGCGATTTTGGTGGAGGTGGTCGTGGGAAAGAAGGAGATGAAAGGGGGGTGTTAAACAGAAGTGGGCCAGCAGCACAAGGTTAGGTTCTATTAGGGGGTAACCGAACTCGGCTAGAGTTCTGTCTAAGTTCGACATACTTGTATTTTTGAAAACATTGTTAGATTTATGAATACAAATTTATATTATAATTAATATTCATTTGTTTAATTAAGTCTTTATCATTTTGGGTTAGCTGTAGGGGTCGGATCCCAGCTACCGGTAGTCCGAGGACTAGTACACAGTGTCGCTTCAGGCTATTTACATCTGTATGATAGAAGGGCCCTTTTGGCTTGTACCCAAAATAACCTATCTTGTGACTAATAAAGTTGAATCGGTCTTCGGCCAAAGGTTTTGTAAATATATCTGCTAACTGATGATCTATGTCAATAAATTCTAAACAAATATTCCCGTGTTGTTGGTGACCACGTAGGAAGTGATGAGTATCTTAATGTGTTTAGTGAGTGAGTGACATACATGATTCTTAGTCAAATTTATTATGCTAGTGTTGTCACAATGAATAAGAATCTTTGTGTAGTACAGATTGTAGTCTTCAAAGGTTTGTTTCATCCATAAAATTTGTGCACAACAATGGCCTGCAGTAAAATACTCAGCTTCAGTCGTTGATAATGCAACATAATTTTATTTCTTGCTAAACCAAGTGACTAGAGCTTTACCTAAAAAATAACACGTACCGCTGGTAATTTTACGCTCTACTTTGCATCGAGCAAAATTAGCATCAGAATACCCAATCAGGTCAATTAATGTCATTTTGGGATATGATAAGCAGACAGTAGAAGTACTTAAGGTATTGAAAAATATGCTTAACTGCGCATAGGTAAGATTCCCTAGGATTAGCGTGATATCTTGCACATATGCAAACGCTAAACATAATATCAGGTTGACTAGTAGTTTAATATAATAAATTGCCAATCATATTTCGATACTTACGCTGGTCGACTGGTTTGCCACTTTCATCAAGGTCAAGTTTGGTTGACGTAGCCATAGGAGTCCCGATAGGCTTTGTATTTTTGAAGTCAAACTTCTTCATCAAGTCCTTCGTGTACTTAGTTTGATTGATGAAGGTTCCCTGAGTGCTTTATTTTATTTGTAATCTGAGGAAGTAGTTTAGTTCTCCCATCATATTCATCTCAAACTCATTTTGCATACACTTAGAAAATTCTTAACATAGATATTCGTTAACAGAACCAAAAATAATGTCATCCACATAAATTTGTACTAATAAAATATCATCATTTGAAGATTTGATAAACGAAGTTGTATTAACCCTTCCTTTTCAAAAATCATTTTCGAGTATGAAGGAACTTAGGCGATCATACTAAGCTCGAGGGGATCGTTTGAGTCCATAGAGTGCCCTACATAACTTTAAAACGTGATAAGGAAATTTGAAATCTTCAAACCAGGGGGTTGTTTTACAAAAACTTCTTCTTTTATAAAACCATTCAAAAATGCACTTTTCATGTCCATTTACAAAAGTTTAAAAACGTAAAAACATGTAAATGCATAAAGCAAACAAATGGATTCTAGTCTAGAAACATGAGCGTAAGTCTCGTCATAATCAATTCCTTCTTCTTGATTATAACCTTGAGCCACTAGACGAGCTTTGTTGCGTAGAACTTGTCCATCCTCACTCAGTTTATTTTGGAACACCCATTTGGTACCAATTATAGATTGACTAATAGGTTTAGGAATAAGTTCCTAAACTTAGTTTCTCTCAAATTGGTTTAGTTCCTCTTGCATGGCATAAATCCAAAATTCGTCTTAAAATGCATCTATTACTGATTTAGGTTCTACTTGAGAAATGAATGCAACAATTATAGCTATATCTCTATTTAAAGAACGTGTACCTACTCCCTTTGATACACTACCTACAATAAGAGACTCAGGATGGTCTGACATGAATTTATCTTCTTTGGTAGAGTCTCCAGTTAGTCTTTGTCAGCAGCAGCATCTTCAGTTGCTTTGGGTGTTTTTTTGTGTCTTCATCATCGCTGTCACTTGCTATATGACCGTTGAGCTCATCAAATGAAACGTTAATGGATTCTTTAATAATCATAGATTTTTTAGTAAAGACTCTATATGTCTTACTCTTGGCAGCATTACCAAGGAATATTCCTTCGTCTGCCTTAGAGTCAAACTTACCTAAGTTATCCTTAGTGTCCAGGATAAAACAGCGACATCCAAAAACTTTAAAATAAGAAATATTAGGGATACGATTAAACCATAATTCTTAAGGTGTCTTCTTCGATATAGGTTGAATCAGAACATGATAAGCTGTACTTACAGCTTCAGCCCAAAAGTATTTTGGAAGATTATGCTGGTTTAGCATGACTCTAGCAATATCGCTTAGAGTTCTATTCTTCCACTCCATAAACCCATTCTGTTGGAGAGTTCTAGGACAAGAAAACTCATGAGAAAAACTATTTGCATCGTAAAAAAATTTGAAATCAAAATTTACGAATTCACCTCCATGATCACTTCGGATATAAGTAATCATGAATATTTTTTGTTTTGAACCTTCTTGCAGAAAATTTCAAATTTAAAAAGTGCATCACTTTTGTTTGATAAAAAGAAAATCCATGTATATCTAAAAAATCATCAACAATTATGAAAGCATAGAGCTTACCACCAAGACTGGCGACTCTACTAGGTCCAAATAAATCCATATGTATCAACTGCAAAGGTATGAAAGTGCTTACAGCATTAATGGATTTAAATGAGGATCTAGTTGCTTTGTTTTTCTCACAGTCAGCACATATCATGTCTCTCTTGAATGATATTTCTGGTAGTCCTTTTACCAATTTCTTAGTTGATAGTCTTGAAATTTTATCCATGTTTGTATGTCCTAGTCTCATATGCCATAGCCAACTTTCATCTTGGCTGACTACTAGGCACTTACCTGCACTTTTAGTTCTTTCTAAAAAGAAAACATAAATATTATCCTCCCTGATTCCTTCATAGACAGGATTACCAGTGGACATATCATATATATAACATTTGTCTTTAACAAAATTAATACCATAACCATTATCAGCAAGATGACCAATGCTTAATAAGTTTTTTAATTTCGGTTACAAGACAAACGTCTTTTATTTCTAGATAGGTCGATATACCAACAGTACCACTACCTATAATGTTACCTCTCAACTTATTTTTGAAGGAGACATATCCTTCTCTGTTCATCAATAGCGTCGTGAATAAAGATACGTCACCTGTCATATGCCGCGAACATCCTCTATCGAAGATCCATTTGCTTCTAGCATGAGAGGGTTGGCCCACCTACAAGATGAGTAGATGTGACCTTTGGTATCCATTTCTTTGAGGGTCCAACATTGTAAGCTTTGGGTATCCACGTAAATTTATTCTTGTCTACTAACTTTCTAATTCTACAATACTGAGATATGTGCCCATGTTGGCTACAATATGTACGGATAATTTTAGAGTGAGTTGCTTCAACACAAAAAGTCCATAAATACTGAATTATTTGTATTATTGTAAAGAAAATAGTACAACAAGAATCTTTAACATGAATTCTGAGTAGAATAAAAATCTGGGATTAGGGTGATGGAGATTAAGTCTACTTCGACTTCTTTACTCCGTTAACGATCTGATGCGAAGGTTGATGAAGCTTGTATATTGTTGAACTTTTGACAACAAAAGGAACTTTATCACTGAAATATCTCTATCTTCCTGGAAGTTATTAGCAAAGGGATAGCATATGTAGCCTCTGTCTGTGTGTGTATATGTGTGTTCTTGCGAGGAAGACACTATCCTCAATTTATAGCTTTACTTTAATGGAACAACTATGTGCGTATGTGGAGAAAATATTCTGTCTTCTTCCTCAGAGACGCATGAAACTAGATAGGTGCATGAGCCTTAGGGGTTAGTGGGGAGTGAACGTGTTCGATAATCATGTATAGCTCGCCACATGTTTTGAGACGTACTGCACAAAATACTGCCATGTCAGCACATGATCTCTTTACCGTGGATTAGCTATGCGTCATAGTACTTGACTGCTTACTGCAAATAATCTCTCTTCATAGAATAACTATATGTCAAATAACAATTGAACGCATAGCTTTTAACTGCATACAACAAACAACTATCCCGGAAGTAGTTGCATAAAACTGCTCGTTTTACAGTGTAAAACCTCCTATTTTTTATAATTATTTTTTATTATTATATTAGACTTCAAATTTAAATTATACAATTTATGGTTTTTATTAATTATTAAAAATGACCTTAGCCATTGTTATGTTTTAAGCACATGGCGACTATGAAATTTTGCACGAAAGATGTAGCAGTGTGCTTTGACCAATATATTAGCCATGTCGTGGGAGGCCAAGCCATAGTTCAGTCCGAACTAGAAAAACCAGGCCGAGTTGTGAAATAACGCATTTAAAATATTTTATTTAGATATTATTTTATATATTGCTTTTTAGATGACCCGGTTTGTCCAAACCAGTCCGAATTGGGCCCGAACTAATTTAAGCCCATGTAAGCATGTAGTGTGACCAAATGTGACCATGTAGGCATATTTTATGTATATACAAATATTTCTTAAATTATTTTAGAATTTTATGTGCAATTTCTAATTATTTAATTATTTGTACAATTATTGGTATTTTACTATTAAATAATATTTTACAAACATTCGTACAATTCTCAGGAACCGGATAAGAGATGTAGTATATGTCCACCAAAATCATCATTTGATTATTTTATTATTAAAGTATTTTTGGGACGTAATTTAATATCTACTTTTATTTAGTTATTAATACTGATTTTATTGAGAACTATATATATATATATATATATATATATATATATATATATATATATATATATATATATATATATATATATATATATACTAATATATATATATATATATATATATATATATATATATATATATATATATATATATATATATATATATATATATATATATATATATATATATATATATATATATATATATATATATATATATACTAATTTATTGAGAACTATATATATATATATATATATATATATATATATATATATATATATATATATATATATATATATATATATATATATATATATATATATATATATATATAGTTCTCAATAAAATTAGTATATATATATATATATATATATATATATATACTAATTTTATTATAAAACCCCTAAATTTCTACTGATTTTGTTTATATAAATTTGGTACCGATTAATTTTCTTTTATTTGTACGTCTTAATAACGTATTGTACGTCACGCACAAGATTTTATTTTTCTTTATTGCTCGACGAGTGCGAATATGTGCGAGCGTACATATTTAGAAAAAAAAAATTCTATTTTTTTATATAGTTTCAAATAATAGATATAATAATTAGTTTTGCTATCATTTCTAAGCTTGTTATTTTTACGTCATTTCTAAAAGTTAATAATAATAAATAATATTTTTGTATACTAGAAAAGCATAATTATGTAAAGAATATTTGTGCTTAGATATATATTTCATAAATGTTTTATTAAGTTTATTTTTAAATAATAATGTATTTTCAAAATTATTATTATAGCATTTTTGGAAAACATATTTTGAAAATATTGTGGCAATTTAAAATCTTGATTTAATTTTTGGATTTATTTAAATAGATTAAATTAATATCCATATTTGGAATTTGATTTATTTGATTTGATTTTAAACTAAAGAGATATAATTTAATTAGATTTAAATTGGATTTAGATTTGATTGATTTTAAATTAAATTACGAATTATCTATTTTGGGATTTAAACTACTCCTAATTCTTATCCAATTGGGAATTCCCACATCCTATAAATAGGTAGGTACTCCTCTATGAATTAATCCAACCATCCACAAAATTTCTACCATCCTCAACAGTGCCATGCACCGTGTCCGTTTCCCCCTTCATATTCACTATATTTTATTTCTAATACAAATACAGTGGTTTTCCTATCCGCGTCCGACAACCCCGGACGTCAACCCATCCCGTGTCTCGTAGGACACATGTCAATACTATCCTCTCTCTAAAACCCCTAGACCCATCTAACCCTAATCTCCGGCGAACCGCTGTCCCGACCCTCCAGCCATAGGACCCCCACTGTCCCCAAATCCGGAACCCCCGACCAACCACCATCACACCCCCACAGCCTCCCGACCAAATCCGAGCAAGACCAGATCTTGTCTGCTCTACCGCCTTGCCAGAAAGTTGCCTACCACCACCCAAATCACGACCATAACCGCGGCCACCGCCACCACCATCAGTGCCACAACCATCAACATCCAGCAAAACTAAAACATCACCAAATCCTACTCACCTCGACCCAGCCCACTGACGCCGCACTCCTACCATGTTCCTCGTCGGTGAGTCATCTCCTCCGCTGACAGCAGATCCTGAACTCGGGCGCGCCCTTGCCCAGATCTGTGCTCCGTTTCACCGTGCATCGCCGGAACCATCGGCTGAACGTACTGCTTCGTCCTCGTTCTAGCCTAGCTGCGGCGACCAGCTAACCACCACTATTTCTCATGCCGACGTGTCCGCGTGCGACACTGACCGAGCTCCTCCATGGGCAACGCCCGGCCACGCACCACATGCGCTGTGCTTCTGCCACCTTGTCGACTCAGCCGCCGGACAACCCCTTCTCGAAATCCCTCTCCGCCCGCCGGCCTCTTCCCGTACCTCCGTGCCTCCACCGCGCTCACCACCCGACAAAACCCCCGTCCTCCACCTCACTCCGGCGCCGCCCGCCGAAGAGCCCGGCCGCACGCCCATCTCCTCTTCCCCAGCTCGTCCTTTTTCTCGGCCGGAGCTCCGCCCGACCGGCGACTCCCCAAACCCCCGCTCCTCCTTCACTTGTCCGAGCCCTCAGCGCAACCGCCGTTGACCACACCACCACGCCTCGGTCACCGCCACATCAAGCCATTGGCGCTGTTCCTCCGCCGGCGAGTTCGGCGCCCAGCCGACGAACGCCGCGCCAGCGTCGGGTTCTCTCCGACCCGCACACCCCTCCGCAACACCTCCTAGTCGTCGACGCCGCACTCCGGTGGAGGCGCCACCACCGCGCCCTCCAGAAGACCACCAACTCCCCGCCGCTCCTCTCTCCCTCTTTTTCTATTCTCTCTCTCCTCCTTTCAGTTCTTTTTCCTTTATCACTGCTGTATGGGTGTGGCTCTCGAGAGCTATTCTACTTAGTTATTTTTTATTTTTATTTTTATTATTATTATTATTATTATTATTATTATTATTATTATTATTATTAATTCTTAGCTAGTTATCATTAAGACATATATGATATAGGTTCCATAGTTAGTATGATAAATATTATGATAGTATATACATGTTTTTAGTTTATTGGTTAATTCTAAAAATTAGTTTGTAAATGTTTTATTTATTTATTTTTTTCAGTATTTTTGGTAAGGTTATTAGGCCTGACCCAATATGTAATTTCAAAACTTTGGATTAGATTTTTAAAATATTTTTGTAATATTCTATATATATTTGAACTATAGTTTTAACTAGAAATTATTTTCACAAACTTAGGATATTTTAGTTTAAAAAGGATTCTTATATTTTGAAATTTTTACTAAGTAAATTATAGTTTTGGTCTTGAGTTAGCCTAAAAACATATTATCTTTGGTATTTTTAATATACAGCTTTTTGGCCTAGAAATTTAGTTTTGACCCTAAAAACACTTTTTAATTTTCTCTATATTTTTCTAAAAACTATTTTATCTTTAATAATTTTTAGCCTTTTGGAAATATTTATTTTGACTAATAGAATATATTTTTATAAATATTTTATCGTATATATTATTTTTTCAACTTCCTTCGATTTTTCTTCAGCCCGTGACTAAGCCAATTATTCTAATTCCCTTTGTCCATTCCAAACTACCTTATGTCAAACCTAACTAATTTGACCCTTCTGAAACCAATGGAACTGTCCGTGCCACCATCCGAGGTCACCTTGCATAGTTGTTACACCGAAATCGCAGTTTGTGCCACCTTGATCATCGCAGCACACTAGGCGTCCTACCAGGCAAAACACCTTGCCATTTGTTGTTTATTTATTTTAGCTCATATTTCATGTATTATTTATTTTCTTTATGCAAAATAAACTGTGATACATGGCATAACCTGTTAGAACTTACTGTTCATTTATATTTCCTGCTATGTATTAT
>JANAVB010008798.1:13811817-13941817 GCA_029216955.1 Iris pallida
TTGGATTAATGATAGAAGAAGAAAAATATATAGATTTGATTTGTGACACAATAAAAGGTTATTCGAGATTGATTGGAAATTTTGGAAAAAAAATTGATTGGATGACTGATTAGATCATTTGAATATTGAGTTTACAGTTAGATTGCTAATATTACAATTCTTTGGAAAAAGTTACTAAAGATGTGGTGAAAAGTTATTTTGTTTGATTAAAGGAATTTACCATTTAAAAAGTTGTGATTTCGTTTGAATGACTTAGAAATAGAAGTTATGTGATGAGTGCGTTAAAATATTGAACTGTAAATTTTAGATTATTCGTGATATGTTAAAAGTTTATCTTGAGGGTTATTAGAGAAATTTTTGGAGTTTTAAAGTTATAAAGTGATATAATTTTTTTTTTGATTCATGAGTTTCTTGAGTTTAAAAAGTTGGAGTGAAAATGTTAAATTTTGGAAATGTTAGTAGTAACGTGATGGAAGTTTACTTAGAAAGGGATTTGATTTGGTCATGATTAAATTTGACGGCTTGGAGTGAATACGAAATTTGGATAGTTCATTTTAGAGAAATTTATTAAGGAACTTTTGAGGAAACTTGAATTTTCAATTTTAATATTAGGCCACCAAGATAGCCCTAATAAATTGGAAGTATTCCATACTAAATGCCATGTCACTCGTGACCATGATAGTAGTATATACACAAGCGTTGCTAATCATCTACCAAACTATATTGTATCTCATTCTTTACTTACTCGATTCCCCTTCAATCTAGATCTTTTATTGTGACCTTCTAACTGTTTGTAATATTTGAATAAAGATTTAATTGTTCCTTAACTGTATTCATCTAGGAGACTATCTTCTCTCTACTATTTTTCTAAATTATTTTACTGAATTTTTTAATTAATTGTATTGCATGCTTTAACTAGATCTCCTTAGTTTTTGTGCGTTAATTGTCACCTCATGAACTCCCACTTTCTATTTAGATATTTTGACATCCCTTACCGTGACTTTGATATTTGGAGCACAACACTAGACTTTTCCTTCCAACAAACTTCATATGTAAGACCTAGACGAGCCCACCTTCATGTAGACATATCATATCCCACCAAAATACGTCTCTTTGTACTCTATTTTTTTGACATGACTTTCTGGTCAAAATGGCTAAGCTATAACCTCTAGCATGACACCAGTTACTTTCGGACTTGAATTATAGGTCCAACGTTGACTCATTTCTTTCAACCTGATAGATGATTGTGTTCTACTTCATCCATTAAATGCCTGACTTTGTGCTTACCTTGATTGCGTGAACCATTGTCCCATCACACTATTAGTTGAACTCTTGTAAGTTGGGTAGAATACCTCACAACCTAACAAAACCTTTATCCTTATGAATCATGTTGATGAGTTTACTCAGACTAGAAATTCAGAGGACCCTAAACTTATATAGGCGACCAAGCCATAAATGAAGAAAACTAGGACAACTGTAAGGGCCCACACTTCGGGCAAGACTTGATTTTAAAAGATCTTGGACTATTTAAAATTTCCTTCATCAGTACCTCCCTTGCTCATATTTTGACTATCTCATGCTGCTAATGTAGCTTCAGTTTTGCAAGCTTATTTCATTATCAAGCTTGATCATGACATATATTATTGGGTGCACCCACTAACATATTGTCTAATCAGAACTGGTGCATGATGGTCTAATCAACCTATTGCACTTTGGTTCGCTTTTCATGTATTATTCAATGTGGATGGAGACATAGTTAAACCTGCCTTAGAGTCTCATCCGCGACAGCATTGACAACTCTCATTTGAATTATTTTCGTCGCCTATGAACCCCGTATTCATACTCGATAGCCTCGTTCTTGAACTCTTTATTGTTTTTACTTTACTTACTTTAGAAAGACCACACACGGTACTTGATAGATAGACCCAAGATATCATCTTTAGTTGCCCTATCAGTTATTTATACGCAAATATAGATAGCCACCGACCGACTCATGTGGCTATATCCTCGCCTTTAACTACTCCTCATTCCTCAACCCTATAATCGTTATCGTGCCCTCCCAATTATTCTTGAGCATTCAAGAATGATTCTAATCGTTCACTTAATCAAACCCTCGACCAAGACGATTAGTATCCAGTTCTCCCTTAAGGAATCACATCTCCTAAATGTCTAATTTATTCTCTTTGGCCTACTCAATTCCTTACTGTTCTTCTAAATTAGATATTCAAAATTTGGTTACCTTCACTAGCGATCCTTATTCAATTCCATAAACACGATATATTTTTTGTATATATCAACTCCACAATTTTCTATTGCATGGTGGTGTTGAACGTCGTTTTATCACCTCCTCCAAAATTTTAATTGCATTTTGGTATTGAAGAACTCTTCCTATCCCTCAACCCTATCTACCCTATTAATCCTAAATTTTGAGGACGAAATTCTTGTAAGTTGGGTAGGATGTAAAACCCCCTATTTTTTATAATTATTTTTTATTATTATATTAGACTTCAAATTTAAATTATACAATTTATGGTTTTTATTAATTATTAAAAATGACCTTAACCATTGTTGTGTTTTGAGCATAAGACGACCATAAAATTTTGCATGAAAGATGTAGCAGTGTGCTTTGACCAGTATATTTGCCATATCGTGGGAGGTCTAGCCATAGTTCAGTCCGAACTAGAAAAACCAGGCCGAGTTATGAAATAACGCATTTAAAATATTTTATTTAGATATTATTTTATATATTGATTTTTAGATGACTCGGTTTGTCCAAACCAGTCCGAATTGGGCCCGAACCAATTTAAGCCCATGTAAGTGTGTAGTGTGACCAAATGTGGCCATGTAGGCATATTTTATGTATATACAAATATTTTCTAAATTATTTTAGAATTTTATGTGCAATTTCTAATTATTTAATTATTTGTACAATTATTGGTATTTTACTATTAAATAATATTTTATAAACATTCCTACAATTCTCAGGACCCGGATAAGAGATGTAGTATATGTCCACCAAAATCATCATTTGACTATTTTATTATTAAAGTATTTTTGGGAGGTAATTTAATATCTACTTTTATTTAGTTATTAATACCGATTTTATTGAGAACTAAATATAAATATATATACATATATGTTCATATAATCAAATAGATTTTTATACATGGTTGGTTAAAATTAAATAGTTATTTAAAATTTTGGAAATTTTATTAGGAATGCATTGATATATATATATATATATATATATATATATATATATATATATATATATATATATATATATATATATATATATATGGTTATATATAAAAGATGAGAAAGTTTAAAGTAAAAGAAAGGGAAAAAAAGCAATAGTGGTCGGCCCCCACCTTAGCCGACCACACAATGCAAAATTTAGCACCAGCATCAGCTAGGTGCAAGGGATGGGACCCTCTCTTTACAATAGAATGTATAGTAATTAAGCCACGGCCAAAGTGGAGCCCGACCCCTATATACAACATCAATCACAACATCAAGTTTGTATTGCCCCCTTTAAGCAAACAACTTCAACAGAAATAGCAAGCCACCACCTTCAAACCCTAATTTATATCTCTCCTCCATCCTTCCCTCTCTCCTCAGCGTGCGTGTCCCAGCAACAGCTCTGTCCCACATCAATAACAACCACACGACAGTTTTCGACACCAAGGTATTCTACTTCAAACCCAAATTTCTATCTCCATATTTGATAAAATTTTGATCCGTTTTATTCTTTAGAAAGCCCACATGACCCTCTATCATCCCCTTCAAATAGATTTATTTATTCTGCAATAAATTCCATGTTTAATTAAATTAAAATTTTCGTGAAACCCGTTTTCAAAACCTTCAAAACCCCGTACGAGGTATGTCCCGACAAACCGGGCGACCCCGTCACAAACCGAGAGTACCGAAAGGACGGAATAGACTTTACGGACGTGCGAACTTTGACGGAATTCAAATTGGTTGCGTGTGCGCGACGAATTTGACCCATATACGTCAAATTTTCCCGTATCTGACTTTTCGGAATTTTCCAATTACTTTGTGCACACTCATCAAATTGCGACGAAACTTGAGCCATTGGACTCGAAATATTTTTCTGGTCCTGTAAGCCAAGTTTGGTCCGATTATGAGACCGTTGATAGGGACGCTATTTTGGCGGGCCACAATCCCACTCAACGGGCGATTTTGTGCACGGCCCACCGGAATCCAAAATTGGAGATACCGTTGGGTTCGTCTCATTAAAACAAATTCGTTGACATGTAGTTTGACGACTTTAGAGACCATAGGTTCTGGCGCACATTTCGGTACGAAGCGGGTCCAACGGCGGACATCGTTTTGACCCAAAATTATGATTTTGCCCCTGTTCCAGAATTTAACTTTTGGACAGGCGATTCCTAGGCATATCTTATATTCCAAACTCTTTCGTGATATTTGTTGCAGCATCCAGAGTCATCTACGGGATTTGGCTTTCTCTGGCTCCGTTTATTTGTCGGTTCGAGCTACTGGATCTTTGCTTTTGCACATAACCTCAGGCAAAATACTTTGCCATCTTGTACTTATATTTGATTCATGATATTTTATATGTTTCTAGTGTTTTACATTAGTAAGAGTGTGTCCAAGTATGACTTGGGTGCCATCGATATGTATATCGATGTTTGTGTGTGTGCGTGTGTGTGTGGACCATATATGGTAGCTGACTTTTTTGATGTGTTGAAGTTATACTCCAGAACTTCTTTAACCTGTTGACACATCTCATACACGACACAAGAGTGAGGATCATGGAGTTGGCACGAACCTACGTATTCGACTTGCTACCGATACGGGCGGTTCGTGTGTCGGTTCATTTATGGGTTAGCGGAGTCTAGATAGCGACTTGCATAGAGATATGGATCACCAAGTCATGAATATGACTTGTGTGGCACATGGGCGGAGAAAACTACTGGAACGTATAAGCTAGCCCACAGCTTCTAGTTGCCAGGTTATGGGTTCATGGTTTCCCTGTTATGGGTGTATCGCTAGAGGATATATCGATTGCACGGCCCTGACCACGCGTCAGATACGGTCAGGAGGTATGATAGCGATGCAAAGTATGGACTAGGGGATATATCCATTGCACGGCCCTGACCACGCGTCAGATACGGTCAGAGACGTATACTAGTTCATGCGAAAGCCTCTAGCGGATGCTATGCTTTATTTCTACCCACTTATGCGTTCCAGTATAGTTTTCGACTTGCATTACACCTAGATGGTTAGGTTCCATTGTGTTGGAGCGTGTGGTCTTTACTTTGTCATGTTTCATTTACAGTTCATTATGGTATTGTTTTTATGTATCTTGTTACGTCCCTCTGAGGACCTGGTTATCTCGCCAGGTGTGTGCTCTTGTCTTTCGTTGGTGCTCTAGTTCTAGCCGTGACTATCTCCATTTCTTCGAGGATGATTGTACTTGGATTGTCTTCGCTTCGCTCGCAAAATTTATTTCTTTTCTGATGTATTTCCCTTTACTTGTTGGTATTGGATTTGTCTCCACCCAACATATTGTATCATGACAATTCTTAGTTGATTATATGATATCTTTTATTCGTTTATTTGTGTAGATGAGATTAGTTATGGTTCTACCGCATTTTTACAGCTTATGTATTCATACGAGGTTTTCATATATTGGAGTGTACTTTGTATGTATACAGCTGGCATGTCTACGTTTCTAGTCCTACGTATTTTGGGACTGGGGTGTTACATACAGCTATTGAAGTGTAGCGATGATGGTGCCATAATCACTGACGTCTTTCTCATAATATGATCACTGCACACTTCTCGAGGTTCATCTTTTCATATAAGAGATAAGAAAACATCGTGCATCAAACGGACCATGCGTCTCTCTGACTCGCCTTCGACTATGCGTCATTTTCAGTTAACATTCAAGAGCCCATAGTGCTTCAGTGAATGCTTCAACTTGAAACTTTTTACATTTAAGTGCATGAAATTTATGCGCCCCTTCTTGTATTTTTCATGCTTCTACAAGACCCCCTTCAAAGTTTTTAAAACTTGATCAAGTTTTGAAATACTTTGAACAAGAAGCATAAGAGGGAGTTTTGTCACATAATGTTTTAGACACATCAAATCACTTTCCATGCTATCACTTCTTTGACTTTATCCCTTGAAATGTGAACTATCTTCGAAATTTGTGGCGGTCGTTTCTAGCAATCACTTTGATCGACGCTAAGTCAACTCTTATCCACGATTTCAGGAACACAAAATCACGCGACAGTTAATGTTGGATTGATCTTTTCATTAAGGACCAAGTCGCATGTCACTTTGTCGCATAGTAAATTTTCACCCCTATAAATAGGACACGTCTTGACAGAACTTGTCATCACCACTTTTTATCATACGTTTGCTAGTTAGCACTCCAGCAAACTCGTAAAAATTTGTGAGGGGATTCGACAACACATTGCTAAGAACACTGCTCTTCGGTTATGTCAGAAGTCGAGGAAAAGATCGAACTTCAAAAGATAATCTTTCTTGAAGTATTCTTCATCTCTTCCTCTTTTATTTCTACCAATCGCTTCTTTTCACATGAAGTCCATGGCAGAGACTTTCACTCTGATCATGTTTGAGCACAACACATCACTAGAGTGCATAGTTATACTTGTAAAAAGATGTATTGTTCGTAGAAAACCCTGCTGTACACATATTCGGAGTTGCCAATAATGTGTTGCTGGAAAGTACTGTTGTTATATCGCTCTTAGGCAAATAAGGCTTTTATGTTTCTCTATGCGCCTTTTACTGTTATGCGGTAAAATTGCATGATTCTTCCCACTACCAAAATATGTCGATTTAGCGAAGGCCAGATCCATCGCCCATCCATCGGCAATCAGTATTAGCGACCGATTACTGACGGATCTTGGTCAAAATAATCCGTCGACAATCAGCTCGTCGCTAATAAAGCTCTATTACTAAGTAGTCATCAAGCGACGGAATAGCGACGACTTTTTGTCGTCACAATACGATGCATTAGCGACGACTTTCCGACGGTCTTTCGTCGATTTCAAGTATTAGATACTGAACTGTGTAGACACTAGCGACGGAACGGTCCGTCGGTAAACCGTCGTAACAGCGTATCAGAGTGTATCGTTCCGTCGCAATTCTGTCGATCGCCGTCGCTAACAAAGGACGGATTAGCGACAGAATCCTAACGGATAATCCGTCGACAATGTTCTGGAAATGCTTGATATTTCCAGAACCATGGCGACGGATATGTCGTCGCGACTCCGTCGCTCATCCGTCGACGTAGCGACTGACTTGTGGCGGATAATCCGTCGCCATGGTTCTGGAAATGTCATGCATTTCTAGAACCTTGGCGACGGATGTTCCGTCGCTATTCCGTCGAACTAGGTATTTCCAGAACCTTGGAGACAGATTGTCCGACGCGAATCCGTCGACCATCCGTCGGTAATTGGAAACATTTTCAATTCTCCAGGTAGCGACGGATATTCCGTCGAAAAGTAGTCGAAAACTGAAAACATCCGTCGCTAAGCGGTCACTAGTCCGTCGCTAACTGAGATTTTTTTAAAAAAATGCAGAGCTTTCCCTGTTCACACAAATATGCATAAACCAAACCAATATATAACGCACACCAATTATCCAACAATCACATAGACCAAATATATAATGCACACTAATTATCCAAGAATCACATAGACCAAATATGCAAATACGAATTTAATGCACACCAATTATCCAAGAATCACATAGACGAAACCAAACCAATATAAAATTATTATAAATATTCTAAAATTATAAACTAATATCCGTCGTTATAATCCAAAATTCTCATAAATATTCCAAAATTCACACAAATATTCCAAATTTTCTTACACAATACTTTAAGGAGGAGGAGGAGTTCGATTGTCTGGTGGTAGTAATCCCTCCTGCACGCGACGAATATACTGCTCCAACAGGTACGACGGTAAGCCTTCGAAGACAGTGCTCGGAATTCGGCGTAGCTGCTCTGGCGACATGAGATCAAGGAGTGCTATCACAGTCGGAGGCGGTACCAGAAGGGCAGCAGGATTGAAAGAAAGATGACCGACGGAAGAAGGACCGGAAGCAGCAATTGACGGACCGGCACCAGTAGAAGACGGACCGACACCAGCAGCAGACGGACCAACACCAGCAGACGGAGGCGGAAAGTACGTGGCAATTTGCTCCTGCAAGGACGACACCGCCTCGTGCAGCTGCATAAGCTGCGACCTAACATCATCGTCTGCCGGGGCCGCGGGAGGAGGCGGTTTCGGTCGAAATCTCTGAGTCGCCATGTGCAACGGCCCCAGGGAGCCGACTCCGTACAGGAGCCCTTTCTTAAAGCCGCCGACGGTATCTACGAACAAGTCGTTGCGAGCGGCCAAAGAAGAGGGCGTCCGGGCGGGCGTCATTTCACTGACATCCTCGGTGAGTCCGACTAAGGGCCTCACGATATGCAGCCGATCAAATGAATGTGTTTTTATTATAAGATTTACCTAAGTTGTAATCTAAATCCTATGTTTCACTAAGCTAAGTGTGAATCCTAAGTTTACCTAAGTTATAGTCCGAATACTTTTAATTCTAACGTAAATCTCTTAAACATAAGTACTTACATCAGTCTCCTTGGCCCTCTCGTCGACGAAGCTCCCGTCCTTCCGTCTCTTGTGCGTATGCTGGAACACGTCGTACATGGTGACCGATTCTAGCGCCCTTCCCTCCTTCACCGTCCGTTGGGTCTGCATTCGAAATTTTTGTAGAACTTAATTAACTTCGTATATTAATAATACCTAATTCGATAGTAAAATAAATTTACGGTATCTCACCAGATCTGCAAGCGTCGCTGCGTGGCGCCTTGATCCCCCGTATGAAGCCCCGCGGCCCGTCGGTTCGCCTTCGCCTTCTCCGATTTCTCCTTGTACGCAGGAGTATTCTTTATATCTAAGAGGCCCTCATAATAGTCCTGCCGGATCCAATTCGGCCTCGTCTGCCCCATTTTCAGGTCATAAATAATATTCCGTATCTTCTTCGAGGCAGCACTTCTGTAGGTCCTGCGGATCGCGTCCTCGCGATGGAGGGGCCACCAGTACGTCGTCTAACATACAAATTCAATTATCACGCAATTTAAAAAATGGTTGATTAAACAGTAACTAATAATTAACTAGAAGATATAGATATATACCTTCAACTCGTCGAGCCAGACGCACTTCAAGTTTGGGGGCATCGACGAATAGTTGAGGTAGGGGCCATGGAAGTTAGCCCTGATAATTTTTCCAAGAGCCCTAGCAACATTAAACGAAAAAAACCTACAAAGAAGAAACGACTGGAATATTAACTTGAATAAATGAAAGAAATTTAATAAATTATCTTAAATTTACTTACGAGGTCCCCGCGGGCCATAGCTCTCGTCGGAACTCGCCTCTCGGCCTCTCTGGTGCCGTCGGAGGATCCGCGGGTCTGCGCATGTACTCCCCAATAACCGGATGGAACCGAGTATGGTGGTACTCTGGGGCCCACTGTACAGTAACTGGGGGATCCACTGGTGGATCCGCTGGTGGGTCCGATAGCGAAACGGATCCGCTAGCAGATCCAGACTCATGCCTCGATGAAGTAGTCGATCGACGGCGGGATGCGTCTGTGCCCGAGGTACTCTCCGGGTCGGACTCGCTGGATGGGATCACATTCCGGGAAGATTGAATGCGACCACGACCACCAGCACCACTACGACCACGACCATGACCACCACCACCGCCAGCACCAGCACCACGACCACCACCAGAACCACGACCACGGCCAGCCATCATGACCTGTAAATAGAACACATAAACATAATTAACAATATAAAAGTATAAATAAATATAAAATTCTAAACTAAAATATACAGACCACCAGTAGGGAGAGGAGTGCCGCCACGACGAAAAAGACTAGGAGTGCGATCTGTAATAAGTAAATAATCGAACAAAAAAACATGAATTCACGTAATTGCTTTTATGTGGTCAAACTTAATTCACGTAATTGGAAGTATTTTTAATATACAACAATATTTAACCTAATCATCGTCTTCGTTCTCATCCTCGGCCTTGTATTCATCATCATCCTCCTCCTCATCATCATCCTCATCCTTATCTTCATCGTCGACTTCATCTGTATCATCATCCCCATCAAATTTGTCGTCTTCTTCTTGTTCTTCTTCTTCTGCCTCAATATTTGGGACCAGACGCCTCTTTCTCCCCTGGTTGACAGCTAAGTCTTGTGTATCAACCTCTTCCTCCCCTCTATTTTCTTCAACAATATCTTCAACATCCATTGTATCCGATTTTTGTCCCAAGTATTGGGACTTTTCGATCTGGTCCTCTTGGTATGCTGGGTCTCTAACGTTGAATGTATTTCTAGATTTAATCTTGCATATTGCCCACCACTTAAATCGATCTCTACGACGCCTTGGGTAGTGTAGGTCCTAAAAATCAAGTTGCACCCATCAACAAAGTCATCAAAATCAAATTATACATCCTTCAAGTGAACTGCGCAGAAGACAGATTGCGCAACCATTCGATTATGCAGGATGAACTGCGCACTCATCCAAGTGCGCATGCTAACGTGGCCTTGCCATCATTACCTGACAGAGAATCAGATCTTCTGACAGCTGACAGTACGAAGAATGAGGAAACTATTCGTTTATTATGCAGCACAGCGCTCGAGGACAGCTGTACATGCAGCGCAATCTGTCTGCAGCGCAGTCCATCTCAGCGCGGTCCAACCCAGCGTAATTCGAAGTCAGCGCAATTCAAGTGGCACACTCCATCAACTGACAAGTACACGTGGCCTTCATGCCATCAATGACTCATTACGTGGTAACTGTATGTACACGATTATGCGCATTTCAATCAAATAATGCCACGTGTCCAAGACAGTTGGCCCACGATCAAGTAACTGCCAGCGCAATCTGACGTTTGTGCAGTCCAATACAGCGCAATCCAACTTGCGTAGTCCAGAATAACTACAAAGTAGTTATTTCCATAACTCTATAAATAGAGTTTCAAGTCCTTCCTAGAGGGGATCAGATACATACACATACATAGATCAGAGATCATCACCAGAGATCAGGAGTCCTGGCCAAAGTGCTGCTGCAATGTTCAGAGGCTACTGTCTTCAAAGTTCACATCGTCCAAGGGATAAAGCGATCGTCATTCAGATCGGATTCCTATAGTTGTACTTTCCAGAATTCTTGTAATCTTATTTACAAAGTTTGTTGAAATAAAGATCAACTTTTGTTTTTACAAACAAAATGGCGACTCTGCTGGGGTCGACTTTCTCCTCCGACGAGGAAGTGACAACTCAATGTGACGTTGCGTCTATCGGAAAGACGCAGAAGACGCTGGTTGTAAAGGTCAACCAGACGGCCTACGAAGTCATGATCAACTCCAGGACCACCCCTCGCACTACGACAACTTCTGCCACGAGCAAAGTGCACCCAGTGTGGGTCCCCAAGACTGCTGCGCAGTCTGTTGATTCTGCCACCAAGACTGCTGCGCAGTCTAAGGTCTCTGCTGCTAAGACTGTTGCACAGTCTGTTGTCTCTGTTGTTGCACAATCTGCCTCTACTACTTATGCGCAGTCTGCTGTTGCCAGTGCACAAACCACTTCATATGCTGCCCTGTCAAAGTGCAAGACTCATGTTCCTCTGGCGCAGTTGGAAGCAACTTTGCCTGCGCAGTCTACTACTCCAGCAACCAGAGTGCAACCCAAGCACTCTGGCAACAAGACTCCTGCTGCGCAAGCTATTCTGACTGAGGCCAGAAGACTTTCTGCCAGAACTCCTCCTGTGCAACCTGCCAGTGCGCCATCAACCCATGCGCAAGCTATGCCTGCGCAATCCAAGAGAGACAGTCCTTTGGCTAATCTCTCCTCTTCTCACAATAAGAGGAAAAGCTCTGATACTATTCTCAAACACCCTGTTGCTCCTGCGCAATCCACTGGGGGTAGTCTTTTGGCTATTCCTCCTCCTCCCCAAAACAAAAGAAAAGGCCCGTTGGTCTTTTCTCAAACTTCCTCGTCCCATGACTTGGAAGACAATAGAAGGAAACACTCTTTAGCTAACCCTTCTTCACTAAACAAAGAAAAAGGTCCTTTGGTCTTTTCTCAGTCTTTCTCGGTTTTTACCGTAGAAGATCAAACTGAATGTGCTCCGGCACCAGTCAGTACAAGAACCCTTTCTCACAAGGATTCTTCTTCTCTCCTTGCCAAAGGGAAGTGTACTGATCAGAGAGGTATTCTGCCTACTCCGGTAGCAGAGTTCCAAGATCTCCCAACTCTTAAGATCTCCCGTTCAAGACAGGGAAAATTGTTGGTATCTCAAACAGAAGCCCCTGGGGGTGAGTTTGCTGATCTAAGAACATATCTCAATCGACCAACTTCGGTGAAACGTAAACATCCAATGCCGAAGACCAACCAGTATCAGAAGCAAACTTCCAGGATCAATAATCCGGACACCTATGCCAATGAAATGAGTACTTCCTTGTACACTCAGGGGACAAAACATTTGAAGAACCGAAACCATGTTCCAAATATTGTCAAAGAACATGTCCCTCGAACTTCTTCTCGTCCCGTGGCTATTCCCGATCTCCGAGAACACCTCAAGCAAAAACGGGACAACATCTCAACATCCCCAGTGCAACCACTTGGACACCATTGCAATCACAAGGTTGTCATCAAGTGTTGTTGTCAGACAACCAGACGATCTGTCTTCGATCGTTTGAACTTTTCAAACTCAGAACCTATGTCGGAAGATGAAGATGAAGTTTTGTACGCTTCTGTCAACATGACTTCCAGAGACACTGGGGGTAGGAAGTGCTCCAAGCACGGTAAGTCTCGCAAGCCAAGCCAACGGTATTTGGATCTACTCCAGTAATCTTCTGAAGGAGTATTCCAACATACTCGATCCCGAAGTCGAGACACAATCGGTCAAAGGAATCTTCAAGATCCTTCCGGTCATCTTCCTCTTTCTCACTCAGGAGATGATTCTTTTTCCGACTATGATGCATACAGTGAAAGCTCAGAACAGACAGTGTCCTCCACTGTCCCCAGAGAAGTGACAGCTTATGTTGTCAATGAAGATCCCGATGCTTCCAGTTCAGATAGTCAAGAAAACGGATAGCCGTACTAGAAGACAAGCTAAAGACCATGGCTGTAATGGTCGCAAGTATGCACTCTATCATTGTGGCCCAGCATACAGTACCACCGACCGTACCTCCTACAAATCCTAAAATCATAACATCGTCGGTGCCTGTCAATACAGGGCTGGGGGTAGCACCTCTTCAAGTACCTCCTATACAAGTCCAACCTATACCCAGTTAGTTAGGTCTGGGGGTAGTGCTTATCACGCTGTTCCTTCCCCTAACACTGTGATTCAGCCTGTTCCTTCTACATCAGTGGAAGATGCCAATGAAGTTGTCAAGCTCCTGCGCACTCAGTTCGAGGCCTTCAAGAAGAAAGACAACCTGCAATGGTTGGGGATCAAGCAACCCTATCCAGTTGAATGGAAGGAATTCCTATTCCCTCCAAAGTACAAGATCCCAACCATCTCGCTGTTTGATGGCAGTACTTCTCCCAGTCATTTCATTAACCACTTTGAGGTTATGACTGTCCAACTTCAACCAAATGACGCTCTTCTTACCAGAGTATTCGTCGGCTGTTTAGCCGACGTAGCATACGATTGGTACAGAAGCTTGCCCGATGGTTGTATCACCTTCTTTTCTGGCCTAAAGCAAATCTTTCTGGAACGTTTCTATGAGGGAATCAACGACATGACTATGTCAGCCCTCAATAAAATCAAACAAAGACACAATGAAACTGCTGAGAGTTTCATTGAAATGTTCTGTCGGAAAGCTTTGAAAATGCCTCCTAGAACTCCAGCCACTGTCACCATAGACACCTGCAAGGCAAATCTTTTACCTATCATCAGCATGTGGACAGGATCTACTCAGTTCCAAGACTGGCCATCTTTCATTGTCAACGCTAAAGCAGCTGAAGTTAGCGCTGACAAATTCAAGCAACTAGGGGTACAAATGTCTAACCCCGACCGGGACGAGCACCAGACATCGGGTAGTGGCAATCGCCAGAACAACCGCAAAGGAAAAGAAACTTTGAATATCAACTTGACGAATAAGAACAAAAAAACTTTGGCGGTCAACGTAGGTCCCCCTACGTCCACTTCTACTCCTTCAGTACCTCCACCAAGAGAACCTCGTCCGAAAGTAGAGTACTCTTTTGACGAGAATGACACAGTGAGCATCTTTGATTGCTTGATCAAAAGCAATAAGCTCCAGCTCCCAGATCCCAAGAAGCCCGATGAAGCCGGTAAGACTGATCATCCCAAGTACTGTGTCTATCACAAGTTCATCGGACATCCCATTCGAGCATGTTATGTGCTCAAAGGCAAAATTCAAGAGCTGGTCAACGCCGGTGTTATCACTCTGCAGCAAGATGAGAAGACTGTTACCGCAAACATGGTCTCAGTTCAATTTGGTGACTTTCCGCCCCAGATGGTACAGTACGGTGTCATTCCTATTTCCAAAGCCACTCTTGAGATCGAGAATCTTCCTCCTCCTCGAAGTGAAGGTCTCGTCCCCTTGTCTCTTGACAATGGCGAGATTATGTGGATTCATCCGGATCTTGCTTCAGAGTTCGAACTTCCCTCTTCCTCCAAGAAGAAAGGCCGTTCCAAAGGCAAGACAAAGACTTGCAATATGGTATCTTTTGACTCCATAGTCGACGAGGAAATCCTGTTGGGCACCAGATCAGGAAAAGTCTATCTAAAGGATTACCCCGAAGCTCAAGAGAATCCTGCTTTTTCTTCTGAGTCTGCTCCAATACAGCCTGCTTCTACTGAGGATATTCATACTGCATCCTCACCAGTTGTAGAGTCTACTCCTTCCAAGCCGACGGTCGCCGACAAAGTCAAACAGCAAGTCCATTTCGACAAACCTTTGAAGAAGTCATCTCCTTCCGGACTTGAAAAGCCTTACAACTTTGACATCCTGGCTCAATTGGCCAATACACCGGCCCGGTTGTCCATCTTTGAGCTCTTGCGCCTCTCCAAAGAGACTCGAAAAACTCTGAGTGAGGCTCTCATGCAAGCTGAAACTTGTCTAGCCCTGCTAAAGAAGCCAAAAGCAGAACCAGTCTCTTGCCTTCATTGTCATAGTGTGTTGGAGTTAATTCCAAACATAACTTTCACACAGGATGACATGTTGATGGAAGACAACAGGCACGATCGTCCTCTCTACTATACAGGATATGTCGACTCGATAAAAGTCGATCATATTTTGATAGATCCAGGGTCTGCTCTCAGCATTATGCCGAAGATAATGTTGGACGCGCTGAAGATCCCAGTGCATAGTCTTTCCAGTACAATCACCACTATTCTCGGGTTCAATCAGGGAAGGAGTGAACCTCTGGGCAAGATTCGCCTAAAACTCCAAATAGGCAATCTTCGTACAAAGGCGACCTTCTATATCATAGATAACCATGGTTGTTCTTACAATGCTCTGTTGGGGAGACTATTCTTACATGAACACAACATCGTTCCTTCGACTCTCTATCAATGTTTCAAATATATTGATGACAATGGAGAGGTGCAAAAGAAGGTTGCTGATCTCTATCCTTTCAAAGGCGTTGAAGCATACTGCAACGATGCTCGTATGTACAAGGATGAATTCATGAAGGTTGTCCTGTCTCTAGACACAGAAGAAGAGCAAGAAACAGTGCCTAATGACACCCTCATCATACCTGTCAAAGGGCATGTTTCTCGTTCTCGGTCTTCCAACCCACTGGCTATCCACTTGCCAGTCCAGAAGCAACCAACTGATGACGATCAGGATAAAAGGGAGCTCACCTCTTCTGAGCCACTTGTTATTGACATCCGTCGCAACAAGGAAAAAAGAAAGTTTACCTCTTTTGAGCCACATGTTATAGATTTATCTCATAACAAGGATAAAAGGGAGCTCACCTCCTCTGAGCCGCTTGTTATCGACCTTCGTCGTAACAAGGCCAATCCTCCTCTACGTTCTTCTTCTCCTCCTCTTGTAATCAATCTGACCAAGCCTGCTAGGGCTAAAGGTCCTGCTGTAAATACAGATGTACAAATCAATGAAAAAGCATCTACTTTCCAGTATACTGATGTCATTTATCATGCTAAGTGCTATTTGGATATGTTAGATAGCTTTCAATCATTTACAATGGGAGTTGTGCAATATTTTCAAACAGAAGTCTCACTCGAACTTCAAAAAGATTTATATCGTATTGTTTCCACTCGTAAGAAAGGCGAGAGTCCAATACTTTTTAGTAAAGGACCGGAACAATAATTCAGCTATACGGATGATAGCAAAAGTAACGATACAGGGCATCTTCAACTTCGTCGTTACAGTCAACAATCAAAAGACATCATCCGAAAGATGGGTTATGACTTCAAGAGCGGCCTCAACTACGGTAAGGGTAGAAGAACTTCTATCCGTACGGCTGTGCCGAAAGGAAAATCAGAGATGTATTACAGCAGGACCAAAAGAGGCCTCGGATATGCTTCTCCTCCGGTATTATCTCCAGCAGCTTCTGAATTCGATAGTGAGGAGCGCTCTAACTCTTCTGATTCCAAATCATGGGATTCTGACACCAGCATCGGTCAAGTTCATCGATTGACTGTATCTTCTAACATGGTCTTCGTCGAACTTCCAGAAGGTTATGACGAGGATATTGAAGAAAATCCTAAAACATATCCCTGGGCTCAACGGATGGATACCAATGGGAACTCCGATTCGAACAACGAGAACCTCCTACTGAAGATCAATTAGTTCAAGTTGATATAGGAAAGAGCGGATCACCTCGTCCAATATTCATCAGCAAGAACCTTCCAGAGGTAAATAAGCAAGAATTAATTCTTCTTATCGAAGAATACATTGATGTCTTTGCTTGGAGTTATGAAGACATACCAGGACTAAATCCCAAAGTTACTACTCACAAACAGAACATCTTGTCGAATGCAAAACCAGTCAAACAGCAACAACGACATTTTAAGCCAGAAATGATGGACGTAATCGACAATGAAGTCAAGAAGCTCATCGCTTGTGGCTTTATTCGAGAAGAACAGCATTCTGATTGGGTAGCCAATGTTGTCCCAGTTCTAAAGAAAACCGACAAAGTTCGAGTCTGCATCGACTTTCGGGATCTTAATGAAGCCTGTCCAAAAGATGAATTTTCTCTTTCTATCACGGACGTCATGATTGACAACACCTGTGGGTTCGAAAGAATATCTTTCATGGACGGATTCTCTGGATACAATCAGATTCGGATGAATCCTGAAGATGAAAAGCATACTTCTTTCTGCACTCCTCGCGGAGTCTACTGCTATACTGTAATGCCATTTGGTCTCAAGAATGCTGGTACAATATACCAACGAGCCATGAGTACCATCTTTCGAGATCGTCTGCACAAGACTATCGAATGCTACGTTGACGATATTGCTGTCAAAAGTTGTCTAAAAGAAGATCACATCCAAGACCTGAGAACTATCTTCAATCTCATGTGCCAACATCAACTCAAAATGAATCCCACCAAGTCATTCTTGGGTGTCTCTAGAGGTAAATTTCTTGGCTTCTTCATTACCTCTAAGGGTATACACGTGGATCCTGAGAAAATCAAAGCCATTCAAGAGATGCGTCCTCCACGCAACCTAAAAGAGCTACGAGGATTCCAAGGTCGACTTGCGTACATCAGGAGATTCATTTCGAATATGTCTGGACGCTGCAGACCATTCACTCAACTAATAAAGAAGGGTGTATCTTTCGTTTGGACTGAAGAATGTCAACGAGCATTTGATGACATAAAGCGGTATCTTATGAACCCATCAGTCTTGGTGCCACCAATATATGGCATACCATTCTTAATGTATGTCCGTGCTATAGATCATTCATTGGGTACTTTACTTGCCCAAAAGAACAAAGAAGGCCACGAACAAGCTATCTACTATCTCAGTCGTACTATGATTGGTGCTGAACACCGTTATAGTCCGGTCAAAAAGGAATGCCTAGCTCTTATGTTTGCTGTTCAAAAGACTCGAACTTACATCATTGGCCAAACTATTCATGTCATATCCCGAGTTAATCCTCTTTGGATACTGATGAAGAAGCCTAGCACACTCAATTCTCGGCTGGCTACGTGGGCCATTCTGCTAGCCTAATATGACATGGTATATGTTCCTCAAAAGTCTGTCAAAGGTCAAGCACTGGCGGATTTCTTAGCAGCTCATCCTGTTCCGGAGACGTCTAAGCTCTATAATGAAATTCCAGACGAGACATTGGAATCTAATACAATCTCCGAAGAATTTTCTACTTGGCGTCTATTCATTGATGGTGCATCCAGGATTGGACCCAATGGTGCCATTGTCGCAGGAGTTGGAGTTGTCCTTGTTTCTCCAGACGGATCAGCTATTCAAAGAGCATATTCCTTAGATGAGCCTTGCTCCAACAACGTGGCAGAGTACAATGCTCTACTCATCGGTCTTCAGCTAGCCAAACAACTTGACGTCGAGTATCTTGAAGTCTATGGTGATTCTAAGCTGGTTGTTAATCAGGTTAGAGGGACTTATGAAGTTCGCCATCAAGATCTAGTGCCTTACTTTGAAGCGGCAATCAACATGGCTACATCATTCAAGGCCTTCTTCATCGAATATGTACGCCGAGCTTACAATACTGAGGCCGACGCTTTGGCCAATCTTGCAGCAATCTTAGCCATCCCTATCAAAAGACAGCAGGTGGTGTTCATCTCTAATCGAGAATTGTTTTGCGTTGAAAACAATCGTAATATTGAGTTCAGTAATCTTACTGAAGTCAATGTTATCAATGAAGATTGGAGAACTCCTTTCATCGACTTCGTGGTCCATGACATACTACCTGAAGATCCTAAGGAGTCTACGAGTATTCGTCGACGGTCTCTACGATTCTACTACAATCAGACCACCAAAACTCTTTATCGGCGAACTTATGACGGCTTACTCTTACGCTGTCTTGCTGGTGATGAAGCGAAGCAAGTATTACGTGAAGCTCACGATGGTTTCTGTGGAGCACATCAACCCGGTCCTAAACTACAGGATCGCATCCGACGCATGGGTTACTACTGGCCCTCTATGGTATCTGATGCCATCGAATATGCGAGAAAATGTCGAGCTTGTCAAATCTACACAGATTTCATTCATCAACCATCAGAATTCCTTCATCCGACTTCTGCTTCCTGGCCTTTCGAAGCTTGGGGCATGGACATCATAGGTCCCATCAATCCTCCTTCTTCTAGAGGACATCGGTTCATACTGGCAATAACCGACTACTTCTCCAAATGGGCCGAAGCTATACCATTGGCTGAAGTCAAGACCAGCAGCGTCATCAACTTTGTCAAACACCATGTCATCTATCGGTTTGGTGTCCCTCGAAGAATCATCCACGACAATGGACCTCAATTCATCAGTCAAAAGTTTATAAGGTTCTGTGACGATCATCGGATTGACAATGTCGCTTCGACAGCCTACAATCCTGCTGCGAATGGCTTAGCTGAAGCTTTCAACAAGACTATCATCAAACTCTTCAAGAAGTTTGTATCCACTAACAAACAAAACTGGAGTAAAAAGCTTAGAGAATGTCTTTGGGCCTACCGTACTACGGTCAGCAACCCTACAGGCTGTACACCCTTTTCTTTGGTATACGGCTGTGAAGCAGTTCTACCTCTAGAACTCCAAATTCCGTCTTTGAGGATTGCTATTGCCAATGAACTCACGACAGAGAACAATGATCTTCTTCGACTTCAAGAGTTAGAAGCGCTCGATGAGAAGCGGCTATTAGCTCAACAGCATATTGAGTTACACCAAGCCCGTATCTCAAAGACGTTCAACCGCAAAGTTAAGGTCAGAGCCTTTCAGAAAGGAGAGCTCGTTCTAACTGTAAGGTGTCCTATGACTATGACTCACTCGAGCAAAGGCAAGTTCGATGCGAAGTGGGAAGGTCCATATATCGTGAGCAAAGTCTTCTCAAATGGAGCCTATCAACTCACAGAGTTAGACGGTCGAGTTGCAATGATGCCCATCAATGGCAAATTCCTCAAGAAGTATTATGTGTAAATGTAACAGACAATGATTGTAATTATCAGACAAGTTCATAAATAAAATTTAGTTTTATTTCATCTTGAATGATAGTACATAATATCAAGGAAGATCACTATCATCCTTCTCGAAATTGGGACGTGGGCCACTACCGTCCTTATCAAAGACATGATCAGCAAAAGAGTCAAAAACATTCTTGCTGGAACCCACCAAGAACTTGCAAGCAGCTATTCTCATGGCTTCTTCTTCTTCAGTTTCCCTGGTTCAAGAAGGAAGTCTAAGATGTCCTTTGCCGGTTTGGGGGCAGACGAACCTTCGCCCGTTGCTATCTGCTTTGGTTGAACCGGCTCGACTGGACATTCTTCAGTACCCGCTTCCACCTTCGGGGCGATCTCAGCCTTCTTGAATGCATCTCCAGATGACATTTTTATGTTAAAAAGTGAAAGTGACTATCCCATCTGATTTTCTGTTCTATTTATAGACAGAGAGTCGTAAAACTATGAAGCAATATATTCATCGACGGTTCGTCCGTTCATCATATCCATTTGACGGTTCGTCCGTTCATTAAACACATTCATCCGACGGTTCGTCCGTTCATTATCCGACAGTTCATTATCCGACGGTTTACCCGTTCATTCCATCCATAATTATCCGATGGTTTACCCGTTCATTCATCATATTCATCTGACGGTTCGCCCATTCATCATCCGACGGTTCGTCCGTTCACACATCCACTTGACGGTTCACCCGTTCATCACTTGATGGTTTATCCGTTCGTCACATTCATCCGACGATTCATTTCGTTCATTTACCTTGACGAATCATCCAGTTCTTATCAGCAACTTGTCAACTTTGATTAAGTTGTCTATTGAAATAATGGTATTCAAAAAATTATATTTGCCACGTCCATATTACCTCGGAGCAGATATAATTGAATATGATTATTTTCCAAAATCAAGAAATATACCAGTCTTGTACCTCTGAATATATTTTCTATCGCTATTATTTATATCTGAATAAGATATGCAACAATTAATAGAGCCACAAAAATGTCTTTTTATTGATCAAAAATGAAAGACATTACAAAGACACATGTCATGAAAAAACAAGAAGATACAAAAGATCTTTCTACTCAGCCGGTGGTGTCATCAAATTAGTTATCTGTTGCTTCAAGATTTTTAGTCGCTCTTCACGAGATTCCATCACTCGTTTCCTAGCATTTTCCATCCCAGATTTATCATCGAAGGTTGGTAGGGTTACTAGTCTGCGAGTAACTTTAGCTTGGTGAGCTGCAGCATATTCATCTCTCTCTCGAGTTAGAACACCAAGTTGTTGAATTGCAGCTTGATGTTGAGTAGCTTCATCCTCCAGAGTTAATTGAGCAAGTCTCAATTCTTCCTGAAGACGGGCAATTATCGCTTGCAATTCAGCAACTCTTCTTTCTTTTTCTTCAGCAATAGAGGTCACTGTTTCTACTTTGGAGTTGTACTCTGCGGACTTGGCAGTGAAAGTATCCAAGTGAATTTGGAAGTTAACTTTCTCAACCGTGGCCTCTTGAGACATTCGTTCAAATTCAGCTTTCAACAGGAGCTCTATCTCTCCCTTTCTTAGCTCTTTATAGCTCTTAACTGAAGTCTCCAACTCATCTAATATATGCTCAAGGAAAGTAGCCTGAGCTTCATCCCCTTGGTTGCGGATGGCATTAATCAAGTAAGAGGTTGGACCTCTAACTGTAGAGAAATCAGCTTCTTCCTTCTCTATCACCCTATCTATTAAGGGTCCCAAAGAGTTAAAGAAAAAGCTGGTAAAAGAGCTGATGACAAATTGGTTGGTGGCCAAAGCACCCGGAGTAGCAGCGACTCATGTTGATGATGAAGCAGTAGGACGTTCAACCACTTGGACAGGAGGCTCTTTAAATAAGGGAGCTAAAGTAGAGCTAGTCGCTCCTCCTGGTTGTTCCTCTGCAAAAACAGATAAACTTTATCATTTTGTCTGTCATTTACAACTATTGAAAAGATCAAAAGTAAAAGCAATCTTACCATGGCTTCGTTCAGTGATGATTCGGTCATCTGCTGGCCTAGATTCCAGTCTAGCAGAAGTAGCCTCAGATATTACTGCCTGGCTACTGCCTGCCTCAGAGCCACCTGACAAATGACGACTGCTGCTAGCTATCGTCATTTCAGATACTATATCCGTGCACATAGGAGGAGTTGGAGAAGATTTGATTTCTGTATGGATCAAAGATAGAGATGTCAGCTATTAATCTATGAAAAGAAGATTGATAATTTCATTTTATACCTTTGGGATCAACAGTAGGAGTTTCCTCCAGGGCCACTTCCTCATTTGTAATCTTTTCGGGAGATACCTGCACCTCAACATCCTTTTCAGGATCCAAGGTGTCTTCAGCTGCTTTGTGAGATATATGGACTTCAATGTCCTCTTCAGGATTCTGTGTCTCATCAACAGCTTCTGATGATGTACTCTTCGAACTATCCTCAGAAGCTTCTTCGCTGGCAGTTGCAGCGGCATGATCGGCATCTTCATGAAGACCGAAGTCACAATCATTTAATGCCTCGATCATTAGACGATCCTTCTCTTCGCGGACTATTCCTGGTGTGACAGGAAGCTGAGTAGTTTCTACTGCTGGCGAAGAAGATCGTGAAGCTTCATCTTCCCTAGGCTCTGCAGCCTCATCTCTCTGTGCAGCCTCATCTCTCTGTGCAGCCTCATCTCTCTGTGTAGCCTCCTCTCTCTGTTCAGTGTCCTCTCTCCGCTCTGGACTAGGTTCAGAGGCAGGAGTAGGAGATGACATAGTAATCCCAGCAGCAGCATTCACCACCACCGAGGACGGGATCACCTTCTTTCTCTTTCTAATAGCCTGCTTCTTTCTATGAAGAGGCCTTTCTGGGCTCTCCACATCCACTACATCAACCGTCTTTTGAATAGAAGTCGGCATGGTTGCCTCTTCTTGTTGGATTGACTCGGCCATCTGCGAGATTGTGACCTGGTAGTAACTTTTTCTGGTTGATCCAGGATAAGTTTCTTCTTTACAGCTGAAGAAGAAGGTTCATCAATCCTTCTTTTTCTCTCTCGGGCCGGAGATTTAACAACTTTCAGAGAAATTCTCAGTGGTTGATTTACTTCCTCGGGGAAGTTTGCTTCTCTGGAAGCTTCCAATGGATCATCTACCGGTTCATGTTGTTCATCATTTGCTGGAGCTAGTATAGCAGTGGCTCCTTTCTTCAGACGTGTCGCTGTTGCGAAGCTATCAATAAGACTAAATTTCTCAGCAAATGTATTCGCTGTCGTATAAAACAGTGAATATGTGTATAACATTCTTAGGCCATTATCATTCTTGTTTGGCATCGAGAACACTGTCCTAGTGTCTCGAGCGTTGTAGTAGGCCCATGCTCCCGTACCATCAATCAAGTACCCCTTTCCTTGTAGGCAAGTTATGGCGTTGCCTATATGGAATTGGTCGTAACCAAATTGACGAGCGAAACGACTCGGCAGATATGGTTCCAGATAGCACTCCTCCTCAAATCTGTATACCAAATGCGATGGTCTGATCGCCTTCAGCCAGTCAAAAGCTGCTCGGCCCAGTGGCTGCCTCCCCAGATCAACCAGATTTGTTGCCATGAATTCGTAACCAGCTGGAGGAGCGAAGCTATAAAAATTCCATCCCTTGCCAAGGTTCAGGGCACGTCTGCAGTCCTTCAGACTAACGTACACCCACTTGCTTCGGGAGAATCTACGCAGAAACCTGCCGCTAATTGCCCCCATGTCGGGGTTCATCAAAGATGGATGATGCAGAAGCAACCATCCGAATAGATAGGTGTAGGGAAACTCCAGTCTAGGGAAGTTCCCCTTCTCACCCCTCCATTTGATCATGGAGTCGACATACAGACGAAGACCTGCATTTATTCTACAGGTCATCGCTGATAGCAAATCCATCCGGTAGCCGAAGACTAACCGGACGGCAGCGAAGAGTACGCCGCGGTGGAAGCGGTCCACGGCGCTTGCCCCGGGTACAACAAATCGACGAAGCCAGTATGTCAAAAATCCTGCCAGCTGAGCTTCTTATGACATAGACCTGTAGCCCATTCTTATGAAGCTTTCAACAAAATCTTCGGGCTTGAGCGGAGGGTATTGGTGTTCATCAGTAACTCTGATATCCATCTTCTTATTCTCTTCCATCAGTTTTATTACCTCACTGTGGCTGAGAGATTGAAAGAAAGTTGGGTTGCATGAGTCATGATCTTTGGTCTTTTTCTCAACGATATGATTAAGAAAAAGATACGACAACCACTTCGATGAATAACATGTACCGGAAGAGCCGCTCTTGTAGCACAGAGAGCATATGTTATAATGGCATAGTAGTTCGTCGAAAACTGCTACCATCTCTGCATTTTTTTGACGCAGTCTATCTAACTCGTCGTTTGTGGGAACATACTCCTCATAAGGGGAGTCTCCCGTTGGTAGGCATGAGATATACTTCATCTTATGGAGGGCCAATCCCATCTTCCCGCAGGGCATCATAAACGTCCCTGTCCTATAGTTATACCTCTCAGCCAGGACTAGAAACAGATGAGGGTTTGGGTGGAAGCCATAGACGGTAGCATATACCGCATTATAAAGCTCAATCTCTTTAAGTTTATCTTCAAACTGAGCCAATACCCAGTTGGCTATGCAGTTCCACCTCCTGTTCTCCGGGTTTACCAAACAGTTCAGCCGGATGTCTTGATCCGGATATCTGCCCTCCGCCTTTGCATACTCATTAGCAAAAATCGGTGTCCTTACCGGCAGCAACAAAGACGAGTTCTCATGAGGGATACAGCCTGGCTTCAACCCTCTGAGTAAAGTATTGTGTCGCTCAGAAGAGCTATAGAACATGTCTCTATTATTTGGACCTTTCTTGACACAGATCTTTCATGTCCATGCATGTTGAAGGGGAGTAATTGTTTTCCATAAATAAATTCACTTTATTTATTGTGTTTCTGGGAAAATACAACTGTAGGAATCCGATCTAGAAGACGATCGCTTTATCCCTTGGACGATGTGAAGAATAAAAGCTCTCAAAATTTTGACAGTAATTTAGATAACTATGTATCTGTTCAATGAATGAGAAAAAGAACTCTATTTATAGAGTCAAAAATAACTGAAAAGATAACTGTCTTCACAGCCTGTGCATAGTTAAAAATCACGCAGGATTTAACATACGCAAGGTTATGAGCAGTTACTGGACGTGGCCTGTAACTGTTGGACACATGGCAATCATGCATGAGTCGTGTGCAAGTTACAGGACACGCGGGTGAGAGATCAGTGGCATGGCTGCCACGTACTCCAATTTGATGAAATCCACGCAGACTTGTTGAAGACGAAATCCACGCAGACTTGGGTCAGAAAGCTTCAAAATCCACGCAGACTTGGGGTAAGAAGCTTCAGAATCCACGCAGACTTGGGGCAAAAAACTTCAGAATCCACGCAGACTTGGGGCAGAAAGCTTCAGAATCCACGCAGACTTGGGGAAGGAAGCTTCAGAATCCACGCAAACTTGGAGAATGAAGCTTCAGAATCCACGCAAACTTGGGGCAGAAAGCTTCAGAATCCACGCAGACTTGGGAAATGAAGCTTCAGAATCCACGCAAACTTGAGACAGAAAGCTCAAAATACACGCAAACTTGAGGAAGAAACATAGAAGTTCAAAATACACGCAGACTTGAGCCAGAAGGCTCAAAATCCATGCAAGCTTGAGGTAGGACTGCCAGCTGTCTTGATTCGATGTGCCTCGACTGACACAAAATCTCTGACATTGATTGTCTTGTCAGTCGCATTAAATGACAATAAGCTCTTTTGGTACGCTAGCTTTGATGAAGGCTGAGTTTTGTTAAAGAAGATTTCAAAAGTCACGCAATAGTCGGCTGTGATCTCTCGAGTTCCGTGCATATGTGGCATACGAGGAGACATTCTTCGACTGTCGTGCTGTCAGTCATAATGATACTGACAAATGATGAGCTGTCTCCCAGCGTAACTTTTAAATATTGTCTTGATCAACTCAGCGTGACTTTTAGATTTTGTCATGATCAACTCAGCGTGACTTTCATTTTTTTTAAGGTCTACAAAACCCCCTTCAAAGTTTTCGAAAAATGATAAATTATTTCGAAATACTTTGAAATCAAGATGATAAAATGGATTTAGTCACGCTGAGATGACTTTAAAGAGATATTTACTCCTAAATGATTGGACTGTTGGGATTATGTGCAGTTAGGATCCCGTATCAAGCTCCTAAATCGAGGCAAATAATGATATTGCCGTTTGGAATTCTTCATGAGCCTATAAATAAGCCATAGATCACTTCTTTCCTTCTTTACTTGCTTTAGAGAGAGAGAATCCACAGAAGAGAAACTTTAACTTCCCGACGAACTTCATCTTCTCCGACTTCTTTTTCTCCTTCTCAGCAGCAATGGCTCCCAAGAAAGCCGACGCTCAGGCCAAGGGGAAAGCCCCTGCGACTTCCTCGCGTGCCACTACTGATAGACTCCCTCGACACGAAGTCACGCATCCTCCTATGCATCGTAAGTGATGGGGGATACGAACTGTTGAAGATGACTTTGATGAAGATAAACTCCACATAGAATTTTTAGGATCTTAAAATAATGAACTTCAGAAATATATCCCCCCTTCTTAGGGCAAAGGATATTAATAAAGTATGCCCCCTCTTTAGGGTCGGCCATACTTCACATCTTCGTGTTTACGAAGCTCTGTGTTTCACGCAAAGGAGCATGGCTCTCATGACTCTACGTGATTTTTCATGTTGGCAGAAAATGTCCATATTGAAATAGTCACGCAGCTTTCATGATAACTCTGCGTGATTTTTTTCACATGTTGGCAGAGATGTCAATGTTGAATTATTCACGCAGCTTTCATGAGAACTCTGCGTGATTTTTCACATGTTGGCAGAAATATCAATGTTGAAATAGTCACGCAGACTTCTGAGAGTCATCCTCTGGATAGATTAGTCTTGATCTGTCAGCATATTTTTGTCATTTTTACTTAAATGTGATTCTGGCAATGATGCGTGACTTTCATCCTAACCTGTCTGGACTTTGCGTGAATTAAACACTTGCGTGAATAAATCATTCAGCGTGTTTTGATAATATATCTGTCTGAAGTCTGCGTGACTTATGAAATTTCCTTCAAACACTGCTATACACGCATAGACATAGATTTTACTGAAACATATCTGACCTTGTCTTCTTTCATTTTCTGTAGTGAACATCCGAAGCGAAGAAGCAGATTATGAAGGGCACTTGAGTTTTTCATTTAAGCATGATTATCTCATGTGCAATTTCTTCAATTTGATCTTCCAGAAGCCAGACTATCATTGTTGGCAAATCAAGACCATACAACTTTACTCTGCCTGATGAATGGTCAACCCTTTCAGAGTCTTGATTTGGTGTCCCACAAGAAACCAGCATTTCTGTTCGGAGATGCTATAGCACAGAAATCACAACTGAAGGGCATCAGAGAGAAGGTGTGCTTCTACTTCGAAGGTGATGTAAAACAGCCCATGTACTGGCCAAAGGTTTCCAGGGGCTTATCTATCATGAGATTCATGCATGCCAGCTATCCCAGGAAGATGTCCTGGCATTTAACAGAATATCAGCAGGCGAAGGCAAGCCGTATCATTTACAGGAAGGAGGGATTCTTTAGTACCCCAGAGAATCATGTATCCGTGTTTCGGGGTTTGAAGCCAGGATGCATACCACCTGAAGACTCATCAATATTGATGCCATTCAGGATGCCCATTTTCATAAACGAATTCATGGCAAACAAGAATGCATTCTACCCCACCGATTCAACGCCGAGGATGAACGGCTTAATGAATCAGGAGAACGTGAGATGGAGGACTTTGGTCCATTGGGCTTTGGAGAATTTTGAGACTGAGCTAAAGAAGATAAACCTTTATGACACCGTCATCAATTCATCCTACGGCTTCAGGCCCAACCCCTTCCTGTTCCTGGCTTTGGTTGAGAGGTATAACCACAGGACAGGGACATTTATGACTCCGAAAGGGGAGATGGGCTTTGCCCTTCATGAGATGGAATATATCTCGCATCTGCCTTCAGGCTCGCTGCCGTATGAGGAGTATGTGCCTACGACAGAAGAGCTGAACTTTTTGTCGGAGAAGAACCCAGAGATGGTGCATCTATTTGAAGAGATGATGTGCCATTTTGGCACATGTACTCTATATTACAAGAGTTCTAAAGATGAAGCTGGCAACCACATCCAGAAGTGGATGTCCTTTTCTTGAAGGACGAAGCTATGCCCTTTTCTGATCTTTGAACTATAGTCAAGTTCCCGCTCATGGCGTTGCGACATGCTGGTTGCGAATCGCAGTGTATCTTCTTCGAACATCTCCTGGATGAGTTGGAAATAACTATCCGAAAGTACTGGGAGACTAAGAAGGAAGATATTCAATCTTTAACTGCGGCTGAGATCAGTCAACTAGAGCATGAAGCACAGTCCCAACAAGCTGCATTAGAAGCTTTTCTTGCCTCTTCTTCTGAGAAATTAGTAGAAAAGGGCGAAGAAATATTAACTACTCGTCAGAGAGTAGAGTTTCTGGAGAAAGATAAAGCATCCAAAGCTGAAGAGCTGAAGAAATTGAAAGAGGAGTTGGCTCGCCTTCAAGAGCGAATTGCTGTCATAGAAACAGAGCAAGCTGAGGTCGTTGCTGCTTATATTTCTGAAGCCGAACGCTGTGAAACTCTTCAAAAAGAGTGAGAGCAGATGCAGGCGGAACAAATTGAAGAAGTTAATCGTCTCCAGTCTGCTATTATCATTTTTGACGAACAAAATGTCACAGTTGAGGCAGCCGACAGAGTTCGAAAAGCTCATGAAGAGAAAATGAATGCTGTTCTTGAACGTATCAGGGAGCTAATAACTCCTAATAAGTGAATCTTTTTCTCTTTTTCACTTGTATTCAATGTTTTGATTCTGAATGAAAACAAATGAGAATTCTTGATCTGATTTTTGGTTTTGCTGTCTTGGGAACGATATATTCATAGAAAATATGTTCAGAGGTACATAATACATGACACATTTCAATAGAATAGAATATACAAACAAACTTTGTAATTCTATCAGATGATATTAAACCAGAAATGATCTTAGTTTAATACTGATTGGAAAAAATAGAATTCGGACATAAGAATATCTTTGAACTCAATTTTTCATGATCTTTAGACTCAGAAATCAAAAGACTAGATATCATTAAAATATGATACTGACATGGATGATGAACGATGATGAATCGTAAATGTATGTAGAATGAACAGGAAAACCGACAGATGATGGAATGAACGGATAAACCGTCAAAAATAAATAATAATGAACGAATGAACTATCAGATGATGATGAATGACCAGGTTAACCATCAGATTATAATGAACGGGCGAACCATCGGATGAATGTAATCAATGAACGGATAAACCGTCAGGTATTAATGAACGGACGAACCGTCGGATGAATGTGATAAATGAACGGATGAACCGTCGGGCATTAATGAACAGGCGAACCGTCGGATGAATGTGTCGCTTCATTATTTGAGGAACTTCTGCCTATAAATATAGCAGAAACCTGACAAGAATGAACACTTCTACTCTTCAACATAAAAATGTCGTCTGAAGAAACATCTAAGAAGGCTGAAATCGCCTCGAAGGTTCAAAAGGGCACTGAAGAATGCCCTGCCGATCCAGTTCAGCCGAAGGAAGTAGAAGCAGGAGAAGGTTCGTCTGCACCCAAGCCACCATGAGACATTCTGGACTTTCTGCTTGATCCAGGAAAGACTGAAGAAGAAGAAGCCATGAGGATGGCTGCTTACAAATTCCTCGTGGGTTCCAGCAAAGACGTTCTCAGCTCTTTTGCTGATCGCATTTTCGAGAAGGACGGCAGCGATCCGCGTCCAAATGTATAGAAGGATGATAGTGATCTTCCTTAAAATCATGTACTATCATTCATGATTAAAATAAAATAAAATTTTATTTATAAACATGAACTTGTCTGATGATTTACAAGTATTTATATTTATACATAATACTTTTTAAGGAATTTGCCATTAATAGGCATCATAACTTTTCGACCATCCAGTTCTGAGAGTTGATAAGCTCCATTTGAGAAAACTCTGCTCACAACATAGGGACCTTCCCACTTTGCGTCAAATTTGCCTTTGCTCATATGAGTCATAGTCATAGGACGTCTGACTGTTAGAACAAGTTTTCCTTTTTGATATGCTCGAACTCTGACTTTCTTGTTAAAAGCTCTTGAAATTCTAGCTTGATAGAATTCGATATTCTGTTGAGCAGATAATCGCTTTTCATCCAGAGCTTCTAATTCCTGAAGTCGAAGACGATCATTATTTTCGGCGGTAAGTTCATTAGCGATTTCTATCCTTAAAGAAGGAATTTGAATCTCTAATGGAAGAACAGCTTCGCATCCATACACCAGAGAGAAAGGTGTACATTTAGTAGCATTACGAACTGTAGTACGGTAAGCCCACAAACATTCACCGAGTTTCTCACTCTAATTGCGTTTGTTAGTAGAGACAAACTTCTTTAGGAGTTTGATGATGGTCTTGTTGAAAGCTTCTGCTAATCCGTTAGCTGTCGGATTATATGCGGTAGAAGCCACATTATTAATCCGATGATCGTCACAGAATCGAGTAAATTTCTGGCTGACGAATTGTGGTCCATTATCATGAATAATGCGTCGAGGAACACCAAATCTGTAGATGACATGATGCTTGATAAAGTTGATGACATTGGAAGTTTTGACTTCAGATAAAGGAATGGCTTCGGCCCATTTGGAGAAATAATCGGTTATTGCGAGAATAAACCGATGACCTTTTGATGACGGCGGATTGATCGGGCCGATAATGTCCATGCCCCAAGCTTCGAAGGGCCATGATGCTACCGTCGGATGTAGAAATTCTGAGGGTTGATGAATAAAATCCGTATGGATTTGACAAGCTTTACACTTCCTTGCATATTCGATGGCATCTGATACCATAGTGGGCCAATAATAACCCATACGTCGAATACGGTCTTGAAGTTTTGGTCCAGGCTGATGTGCTCCACAAATTCCATCATGTGCTTCTCGGATAATTTGTTGGGTCTCATCACCGGCAACACATCGAAGAAGTAAACCATCATAAGCTCGACGATATAAAGTTTTTGTAGTATGATTGTAATAGAATCTGAGTGATCGTCGTCTGATAGATGCTGCCTCATTCGGATTATCTGGAAGAATATTATACAATACGAAATCTAAGAAAGGAAGTCTCCAATCTTTATCCGTATTCTGAATCTCAGCTGAATTATTGAAGATGAATTCCATGCTAGAATCAGATGAAGATGATGCTAGAATCAGATGAAGATGATAATGATTTACGACTTAATCCAAATCCTCTTGTTTCATTGACATCATAAGATGTTGATTCTTCAACGTCAACTGGAAGTCCTAGAGTTAGATGGTTTTCGAGATGAAATAATTCTCGATTGCAGACAACAATCATTTGTTGACGTCTGATTGGAATAGCTAACACCGTCGCAAGATTAGCAAGAGCATCAGCTTCTGTGTTACATGCTCGCCTAACATGTTCAATGAAGAACCCTTCAAATGAAGAAGCCATAGATATAGCTGATCTATGATAAGGAACCAGATCTTGATGGCGAACTTCATAAGTACCTCTTATCTGATTAACAATGAATTTAGAATCTCCATACGCTTCCAAATATTGAATATTCAGATATTTAGCGAGTTGAAGGCCAATAAGTAGTACATTGTACTCAGCTACGTTGTTTGAATATGGTTGATCGAGAGAATAAGCTCTTTGGATAGCAAGACCTTCTGGCGACACAAGAACAATTCCAACCCCAGCGACAATGTCACCATTAGGACCTATTCTTGAAGCTCCGTCAAAGAATAGACGCCAAGTAAGATCTTCTTCAGCAACTTGGTTTGAATCTAGGACTTCATCTGGGATTTCATCATAGAGTTTTGAATTTTCTGGAATTGAATGAGCAGCCAGAAAATCAGCTAAAGCTTGTCCTTTGACTGATTTCTGAGAAATATATTGCATATCATACTGAGCAAGTAAGATTCCCCAGTTAGCCAATCGAGAATTCAAAATACTAGATTTCTTCATCATGACCCATATAGGATTGATCCTGGAAATGACATGAATAGTCTGGCCAATGATATAATGTCGTGTCTTTTGGACAGCGAACATCAGGGCTAGATATTCTTTTTCGACCGGTGAATATCGAGGTTCAGCTCCGGTCATAGTACGACTGAGATAGTAAATGGCTTGTTCATGACCATTTCTATTCTTTTGAGCGAGCAATGCACCCAATGAATGACTCATTACTCGGGTGTATAGGAGGAACGGTATTCCTGAGACAGGAGGTACCAATACTGGAGGGCTCATCAGATATTGTCTTATATCATCGAATGTTTCTGACATTCATCATTCCAGACAAAAGAAACACCTTTCTTCATAAGTTTATTGAATGGTCTGCAGCGTCCTGAAAGATTAGAGATGAATCTTCTGATATAAGCGATCCTTCCTTGAAATCCTCGTAGCTCTTTTAAGGTGCGTGGAGGACGCATCTCTTGGATGGCTTTGATCTTCTCGGGATCCACGTGTATACCTTTCGAGGTAATGACGAAGCCGAAAAATTTGCCACTAGAGACGCCTAAGAAGGACTTAGTAGGGTTCATCTTTAATTGATGCTTACGCATTAGATCAAAAATAGTCTTCAAATCTTGGATGTGATCCTCCTTTTGTCGACTTTTAACTGCAATATCATCAACATAGCATTCGACTGTTTTCCGCAAATGTTCACGGAATATAGTGCTCATAGCTTGTTGATAAGTTGCTCCTGCATTCTTGAGACCGAATGGCATAACTGTATAACAGTATGTACCAATCGGCGTTCTGAAAGAAGTGTGTTTTTCGTCATCTGGAAATATTTTAATCTGATTGTACCCAGAATACTCGTCCATGAATGACATTCGTTCAAACCCACAGGTATTATCGATCATGACATCAGTAATTGGTAGAGGGAATTCGTCTTTAGGACATGCCGCATTGAGATCACGGAAGTCTATGCATACTCTGATCTTACCAGTCTTTTTAAGGACAGGAACTATATTAGCCACCCAATCGGGATATTGTTCCTCTCTAATAAACCCATAGGCCATGAGTTTATTGACTTCAGCTTCAATTGCATCCATGATGTCTGGACGAAATCGTCGATGTTGTTGTTTGACCGGTTTAGCATTCGGCATGATATTGAGTTTATGAGTTACGATTTGTGGATCAAGTCCTGGCATATCTTCATAACTCCAAGCGAAGACATCGATGTATTCACGAATAATTTTGATCATGTCTTGCTTATCAGTTTCTGAAAGACTTTCACTGATGAATATTGGTTTAGGGGATCCCTCTTCACCAACATCTATTTGAACAAGCTTGTCTTCAGTCGGAGGTTCTTTTTGCTCGAATCGGAACTTCCATTGATTATCTAACCTTTGGGCCCATTGTTCTGATTCCGGTGAGATTTCAATCTCGTCTTCGTCTTCATCACTTTCTTCAGAACGGTCAATGGAGACCATGTTGGAAGACAGAATGTTGCAGTGGAAGTCACCGATACTTGTATCAGAATCCCAAGAGGTAGTACTAGAAGAATCAGATCTCTTATCTTCGTCAGATTCGGGATCTTCATGAACAATATTGATAAAAGGAGTAGAAGCAACATAACCCAATCCGTATTTTGTTCTCCCATATTTCAGAGGAGGAATTCGGACAGGCATTTTTCTTCCTTTTCCACTATTGAGGCCAGTTCTGAAGTCATAGTCCATGTTTTTAATGATGTCTTTAGATTGTTGACTATAACGACGTAGTTGTAATCTTCCAGTATCATCGTTTTTGTCATCATCTTCTAAATCAGAAGGATTCTGGGGCCCTTTGTAGAAGAATATTGGAATGTCTCCTGGCTTTCTGCTAGGAACCAGAAAGTATGAAGTTTGTACTGGTTCTAGGGATACGTCTGTATGGAAAGTCTGTACAACTCCTATTGTTATTGTTCTCAAGTCATCTAACAAATACAAATAACTATGAACATGATTACACACATCAATATACTGCAAAGATGGAGACTTTTCATTAAATTTAAAAGCAGCAATATTTACATTGGAAGAAGGTTGAGCCTTAGAAATTTTAGCCAAATCAATGACTAAAGGGGGAGAAGAAGAACGAGAGGAAGTTTTGTTTCGATTAAGATCGATAACAAATGGCTCAGAAGAGGTGAGCTCCTTTGAAGCTTGAGATGGAAGAGTAGTCCGTCCTCCAACCAGGATTACGAGAGTATCCTGTTTCATATGTGAAGATACAGGAACTGTAGTATGCCCACTGACAGGAATGATCAGTGTATCTTGAGTAGACGACTGAGGTAACGGAGAGATCCGTCCGCTCACTGGAATAATGAAGGAACCTTCTCCAGAGGATTTAGGAGATTGTTGCTGAGTAGTTCGACCTTTAACAGGAATTATTAAGGTCTCACTTTGCGAATCATCTTTCTCCATAGCTTGTATCACCCTTGTATATTCTTCTTTGTACATCCGGGAATCATTGAAATAAGCTTCAACCCCATGGAAAGGATTTATATCAGCAACTTCCTTTTGTACTCTTCCATTGCTGTCAATGTATTTAAAACACTGATGAAGAGTAGAAGGCACCACATTATTTTCATGAAGAAAGGGCCTCCCCAGAAGAAGATTGTAAGATCCCACGATCTCAATCACATAGAAAGTGACTTTGGATCTGAAATCACCTATCTGAAGTTTTAGGTGAATCTTTCCCAAAGGCTCGCTTCGGCTTTGATTGAATCCCAGGATAGTAGCAACCGTCTTGGAAAGCTTGTGAAGAGGGATTTTTAGTTCATCCAAAAGACTTTTTGGCATTATACTTATAGCAGACCCTGGATCAATGAGGATACGATCTATCTTCATCGTATCGATATAACCGGTGTAGTAGAGAGGCCGATCATGTCGATTATCCTCCAATAGCATGTCCTCTTGTGTAAAGGTGATATTTAGGATAATCTCCAATACACTGTTGCAATGCAAGCAAGTGGCAGGTTCTTCATTTGGCTTCTTTAATTGTGCAAGACAAGAGTCAGCCTGAAGGAGTGCCTCACTTAACGTCTTCCGAGTCTCTTTAGAAAGACGTAGAAGTTCAAAGAGGGACATTCTAGCTGGAGTATTAGCAAGTTGAGCTAGAATGTCGAAGTTATAAGGTTTCTGAAGCCCAAGAGGAGGGGACTTCTTGATTGGTTTATCAAACCGAGCCTGTTGTTTGCCTTTCTCAAGAGCTGTGGGCTTGGAAGGAGCAGGTTCAACCGGTGCAGTGGAAGGAATAGGTGTTGTGGATGATTCTTCTTCAAGAGGAACATTAGGAGCATCTTTGTCAGCAGGAGGGATATCAGGAGTATCCTCAGGACTCTTGGAATAATCCTTTAGATAAGGTTTCCCTGTTCTAGTAGCACCAGCAAGTGCTTCTTCCTTATCTTTCGGCTCTATGTCCGAAGTAGATCCGATAGAAGTCATATGACATGACTTAATCTTTCCAGCCTTCTTGGACTTTCGAGAAGTAATCTTTTGAAGGGGAGGAGATTCAAAATCTGCCACTAGATCAGGATGAATCCACATAATTTCTCCTGTTTCCATAGTGATTGGTACTAATCCTTCAGACTGTGGAGGAGGAATGTTCACTATTTCAAGAGTTGCCTTGGGAATAGGAACGATCCCGCTTTCAAGGAGTTGAGGAGAAAAATCTCCAAATTGCATAGAGACGACGTTGGAGGTGACGGTCTTCTCTTTCGGAGTAAGAGAGATAGCTCCAGATTTAATCATTTCCTGGATCTTTCCTTTCAGTACATAACATGTACGAATTGTGTGACCCAACATTCTGTGGTATGGACAGTATTTAGGATGATCCGTCTTACCAGCTTCATCAGGTTTCTTGATTTCAGGTAATTGTATTTTATTACCTTTCAACAGACATTCAAAGATACCAAGTACATCATCGTCATCAAAAGAGTATTCTTCTTTGGGGCGAGGTGCTCTTGGTTGTTGAGTCGTAGAGGCAGGAGGAGTTTGAACAGTTGATGCATCTTTACTCTGAAGATTAACTTCAAGGGTTTCTTTTCCCTTGCGAGTACTGGATTTAGCATTATTGTTAGTGCTTTGACCTGTTTCTTTGGGAGTCATCTGCACTCCTAAACCTTTGAAGGTTTCAGCACTAATTTCTGCAACCTTAGCACTGACTATGAAGGAAGGCCAATCTTGAAATTGAGTAGATTCTGTCCACATGCTGATGATTGGTAACAAATTTGATTTACATGTGTCGATGGTGACAGCATCAGGAGTTCCAAGAGGCATCTTCAGAGCTTCTCTTCAAAACCGTTCAATGAAATCCTCTGTAGTTTCATTATTTTTCTGCTTGATTCTTATAAGAACAAACATAGTCATGTCATTGAGCCCTTCATAGAACCGTTCAAGAAACATTTGTTTGAAACCGGCAAATGAGGTAATACACCCATCCGAGAGACGTCTATACCATTCATAAGCCGTTCCTTTGAGACATCCGACAAACACCCGAGTAAGGAGGGCGTCACTTGGTTGCAATTGGTCAGTCATCACTTCAAAGTGATTGATAAATTAACTTGGAGAAGTGGTTCCATCATAGAAGGAGATAGTAGGAGGCTTGTATTTAGGAGGATACGATACTTGCTTCCATTCTATCGGATAAGGTTGCTTGATGCCTAACCTTTGTAAACCATCCTTCTGTTTGAATGCCTCAAATTGAGTTCGGAGGTTCCTCAATTCTTCAGTAACAACTCCGGAGGATTGTGGAGTTGTAGCTTGTAGAGAATAGTTGGGAGGAGGAACAGCATTATAAGCACTACCCCCAGCTCCAGAGTGACTAGGAACTGGTGGAGCTTGTCCAGGAGTATTGGATTGTACTGCTGGAGGAACATGTACTGGACTTATACCAGTGTCAATTGGTACGGCATCTGGTACAGTCTGTCAATTTTGCATCTGGGTTGCCATGAGTTCATACATCGACTTCATAGTATCAGCCATGGATTTCATTTGTTGTTCCAAAGAAGCAATTATTTGTTCTTGAGGAGTCATGGAAGAAGAAGGTTCATCAGTATTCCCATCAACCATATAAGTCGTGACTGTACGAGGGATTATTGATGAACTGGTGGATGTTGTTTGTTCTGAATCATTACTTTGTGTATCAAAGTCATTTGTAGGAGAACTACCCCCAGTAGGAAGAGATAGGAAGTTAGATTATCCAAGAAATTCAGAATCATCTTCAGAAATCAAAGTCCTTTGATTAGAAGCCAGGACTCTTGCTCTAGTGCCTCTATATACTCCATCTGGACTATCAGTTCTACCTCCAGTATCCCGAGAGGTCATGTTGACAGAAGCAAACAGAGGTTCATCTTCATCAGGCATAGGTTCACACTGAATCCGATTGAAGACAGATTGTCGTTTAGTTTGACATCTGCATTGCATTATGACTCTCGGCTGGAAGTCACATTCATGATCAGTATGGTCCTGATCCATTGACTGACATCTGCATTGAATTATGACTTTTGGCTGAAAGTCACATTCAGCATGATCCATTGACACAGAATTATTCCTTCTCTTCTGTTGAAGGTGTTCTCGTAAATCTGTCTGTGAAGATTGAGGTACATCAGAGAACACTCTTTGTGTATTTTTAGGAATATATTTCCGGTTCTTGGGTCTTGATGGCTCTTGATTATATAGAGAGTGATTAATCTGAGCCACATAATTTCTAGCATACTCTACATCTGGATCTCTTGCTTTTGTTCCCGATTGGTATGGTTTTTTGACACCAGAAGTGCTTCCCAAACGGATTTGATTAAGCTTTGCTCTTAGATCAGTTGGAGGTAACACATTGGTTTTTGAAACTTGGAGTTTTCCTTCCATTGATCTGGATATTTACAGAGAAGGAAGAGTTGAACCACCCCCTTGATTAGGAGTTGGTAACAGACCCTCTTTTATAGACAAATTCTGTGCCCAATTCGAAGAAGTCGTAGAAGAAGACATTAAGGAATGTTTCTTCTTAGACTTATTCAAGTTTTGAGACACAGAATGTCCAGAAGGAAGAGTAGTCAAAAGACCATCTCCTTTTCTTTGACTAACAAAATTGTCAGTCAAAGCTGTTCCTGAAGTAAAGACTACAGGAGCAGAAGAAACAACTAAAGAGTTATTTCTTTTCGAAGGGACTTTGTGTGGAGGAGTCCTAGCAAGACCACCCCCAGTTTTAGTAGAACTTGGCAAAGAAGAAGAGATAGCTAAAGAGCTATTCTTCTTAGAGTATACTGGTGACAATTTGGCTAAGGAGCCAGTATTGTCAGCGTAGAAAGTCTTGGCTAAAGAGCCAGATTTTGGTACGCACACTGAGTCAGAAAGAGTTGTCTTGGAAATACACGCTGGAACAGTTTTGGCTAAGGAGCCAGTGTTATTAGCGTGACTTTTGAATTTAGAAATACATGCTGGGACAATTTGGCTAAGGAGCCAGTGCTGTCAGCGTGACTTTTGACTTTAAGATTGCACGCTGGAACAGGCTTGGCTAAGGAGCCAGTGCTGTCAGCGTGACTTTTGACTGCTGTCGTCTTCGAGCACACAAGAGTGTATGTGCTTGAAGTAGAGTCCTTGCCAGTGTTAGGAGTAGACACTATGGCAGAAACTTTACCCTTGGTTGCCAACAGATTCTTAGGGACGTAGACAGATCGTCTCTTCGACTTGGCAGTGGTGATGGAGGCTGAAGTGGGCTTGCCACCCTTAGCCCGCTGCATTTCTTCATAGGCGAGTTGATCGAATTGGATCGATATCACCTTCTTCGTCGAGCCGACTGACGAAGTGTCGTATTGAGTTGTTGCCATCTCAGAAGGAGATGGTTTTTCCCAGCAGAGTCGCCAATTTGTTTTCCATAAATAAATTTACTTTATTTATTGTGTTTCTGGAAAAATACAACTGTAGGAATCCGATCTAGAAGACGATCGCTTTATCCCTTGGACGATGCGAAGAAGAAAAGCTCTCAAAATTTTGACAGTAATTTAGATAACTATGTATCTGTACAATGAATGAGAAAAAGAACTCTATTTATAGAGTCAAAAATAACTGAAAAGATAACTGTCTTCACAGCCTGTGCATAGTTAAAAATCATGCAGGATTTAACATACGTAAGGTTATGAGCAGTTACTGGACGTGGCCTGTAACTGTTGGACACATGGCAATCATGCATGAGTCGTGTGCAAGTTACAGGACACGCGGGTGAGAGATCAGTGGCATGGCTGCCACGTACTCCAATTTGATGAAATCCACGCAGACTTGTTGAAGACGAAATCCACGCAGACTTGGGTCAGAAAGCTTCAAAATCCATGCAGACTTGGGGTAAGAAGCTTCAGAATCCACGCAGACTTGGGGCAAAAAACTTCAGAATCCACGCAGACTTGGGGCAGAAAGCTTCAGAATCCACGCAGACTTGGGGAATGAAGCTTCAGAATCCACGCAAACTTGGAGAAGGAAGCTTCAGAATCCACGCAAACTTGGAACAGAAAGCTTCAGAATCCACGCAGACTTGGGGAAGGAAGCTTCAGAATCCACGCAAACTTGAGACATAAAGCTCAAAATACACGCAAACTTGAGGAAGAAACATAGAAGTTCAAAATACACGCAGACTTGAGCCAGAAGGCTCAAAATCCATGCAAGCTTGAGGCAGGACTGCCAGCTGTCTTGATTCGACGTGCCTCGACTGACACAAAATCTCTGACATTGATTGCCTTGTCAGTCGCATTAAATGACAATAAGCTCTTTTGGTACGCTAGCTTTGATGAAGGCTGAGTTTTGTTGAAGAAGATTTCAAAAGTCACGCAATAGTCGGCTGTGATCTCTCGAGTTCCGTGCATACGTGGCATACGAGGAGACATTTTTCGACTGTCGTGCGGTCAGTCATAATGACACTCTGACAAATGATGAGCTGTCTCCCAGCGTAACTTTTAAATATTGTCTTGATCAACTCAGCATGACTTTTAGATTTTGTCCTGATCAACTCAGCGTGACTTTTATTTTTTTAAGGTCTACAGTAATGTCCCAGTCCATCCTCCTGGGATGGCTTGCATGAGCATATCGTGCTAGGGGAGGCATCTAGCTATGTCTGGTAACTGGATCAGTTTCTCCTTCCTTTGGAAAGTTCTCGACTCAACATGGGGTCTAGGTTGAGAACTCTTGTCGATGGCTTCACCAAATAGGAACATGGGTTTCTTGTGGGTGATGGCGTCAGCAGACTGCAAGGGCTGCCCAGTCATCAAACTTAACAAAGTCTCATTATCCTAAGCTATCAGGATAGCTTGGCGAGAGGATGGAAGGGCATATTGTGGGAAGAGCACATGGGATAAGTCTTCTTTGAATCCCGACTCAGCAAGGGACCCTGCAAATATTTCATAATCAGGGTCCTCTCTGATGTTAACTGCATCAAACAGAAAAAGCAGAATTCAGTACAAGTCAAATCAAAGATTCTGTCATCAGATTGCACAAGCATCAGATTGCACAACCATCAGATTGTGCAACAATAGCTTCTATGCGCAAACTATCCAGCGGCGCCAACGCATCCACTTGCGCAAGCCATCAGATTGCGCTGAATAACTTGCGCAAAGTATCAGTTTGCGCTGGATAGCCTTGCGCAAATCAGCAGACTGCGCTAACTTTTGCCAGTGCGTTCTAACCGATTGCGCAAAAAAATAATCTTCATAAAAATAAAGATTATTGGTTTTGTGCAACCGAAACCCTAAACAGGGTGGCGTAACGAAACCAAATCTCTAAAAAAGAGATCGATTTTAAGGTACAATAATGGTGAAGAACCCTAAAAAGGGTTTTCGATCGGATGTCTACCTTGTAATGCTGGGTGAGCCACCTCATGACGTGAATGGCGCGACGCAACACGAGTCGAGGACTCGGCTGGGGCCTTCCCTTTCTCGGCGGCAGATCGTTTTGGGGCCATGGAGATCAACGGGAAGAAGAAAGAGAGTCGAGAGAGCTCGGAAAATTCTTTCTTTCAAATGATCAGAAGCAAGTAAAGAATGACAGAGAAGAGAAAGGGAACTATTTATAGTTTTGGAGAATGAACAGACTCCTCAGATTGCGCCGGATAAGTAGGAGTTAATTCCTCCAATTGTGCAGACAGGTCATCATATGTGTAACTTGATTTTCATATCAAAATTCAAAGTATTTCGAAGCTTTGACTATTTTCAAACTTTGAAAACTTTGAAGGGGGTCTTGTAGGTCCTAAAAATCAAGTTGCACCCATCAACAAAGTCATCAAAATCAAATTTTACATTCTTCAAATGAACTGCGCAGAAGACAGATTGCGCAACCATTCGATTGCACAGGATGAACTACGCACTCATCCAAGTGCGCATGCTGACGTGGCCTTGCCATCATTACCTGACAGAGAATCAGATCTTCTGATAGCTGACAGCACAAAAAACGAGGAAACTATTCGTTTATTGTGCAGCACAGCGCTCGAGGATAGCTGTACATGCAGCGCAATCTGTCTGCAGCACAGTCCATCTCAGCGCGGTCCAACCCAGCGCAATCCGAAGTCAGCGCAATTCAAGTGGCGCACTCCATCAACTGACAAAGTACACGTGGCCTTCATGCCATCAATGACTCATTACGTGGTAACTGTCTGTACACGATTATGCGTATTTCAATCAAATAATGCCATGTGTCCAAGATAGTTTGCCTACGATCAAGTAACTGCCAGTGCAATCTGACGTCTGCGCAGCCCAATGCAGCGCAATCCAACTTGCGCAGTCCAGAATAACTATAAAGTAGTTATTTCTAGAACTCTATAAATAGAGTTTCAAGTCCTTCCTAGAGGGGATCAGATACATACACATACAGAGATCAGAGATCATCACCAGAGATCAGGAGTCCTTGCTAAAGTGCTGCTGCAATCTTCAGAGGCTACCGTCTTCAAAGTTCACATCGTCCAAGGGATAAAACGATCGTCATTCAGATCGGATTCCTATAGTTGTACTTTTCCAGAATTCTTGTAATCTTCTTTACAAAGTTTGTTGAAATAAAGATCAACTTTTGTTTTTGCAAACAGGTAGCTTGTATAGTAGACTTGAACAGCCTGATTTGCTATCGCAAATGTATCGGACCCTCTATACCTCCTGCGATATCGAAAAATCTAAATTGTTTATCGATTCTCCAACCGATATTTGGTGTCATATCGAACCACTCACATTTGAACATCACAATATGCATATCATATGGGCCAATATATTGTAAATCTATAATATCCCGAAGCACTCCATAATAGTCAAAGTCTGGTTCGTCGTCATAGATGGTGCCTCTAATGCAAACACCGGAATCCTTGGTACTGATGCCGTCATTGATAAATTCGACATTTATAGCATTCTGAGTTGCCTTAAACCTGAAGCCATTAACGACATAGCCTGGCCAAGTCTTTGTTTGCCTCTTCGGTCCCAATGCCAGATAACGAACACTCTCATTAGTGAGTGTTGTTTCAGGCAATAAAACCTGTAAATAAATATTTATAATTTAAATGTTTTAGATTATATATTTCTAATCTCAGTTACTTATGTATTTTATAAGAATATATAAAATCAACCTCAATTATAATCTCAGTTACTTACGTATTTGCGAAACCATGACGGAAATGTACAATCAACCTCTCTTTGAAGTCCCTCATCGGTAATATCGGGTGTCCTCATTTTGACTTCATCTCTAAATACACTATTAGAGAAATAAGAATATATAAGTGTAGTCACTTACTTCATCAAATTCGAGATTATAACGAGTGCAAGTGTACTGACTTACTTCTCCAAATCTCTTACTTTTTGTATGTCACAGTTTCACAAGACATATCGGTGAGCGGCATCATACTCGTCGTCAGTCAACCACTATTTTTTACTAGCCCCAATAGGCTTGTCCCTTACATTGAATATACCTCCATCCTCAACGTCCTCGTCGTTTCTTTGAGGTATATTTCGATTTGTCTTAATATGAGTATCGAAATAAATGGAGCAGAAGTTTGACACCTCTTCGATAAGATATACTTCGCATATCGAAGCCTCTATATGAGCCTTGTTGCCAACTTTCTTCTTTAGATGGTGTAGGTATCTAGAGAGACAAATTATCTTAAGAATTAAGAATGAATTTTAAAACCCACTAAAATTTAACCTAAATTATATCGATTTTTATGTACCTTTCAAATGGGTACATCCATCGATAATAAACAGATGCACCGACACGGACTTCGTATGCTAGATGAATCGGTAGATGCTCCATGCTGTCGAAGAAGCCAGGAGGAAATATTTTCTTCAACTTGCAAATTGTTAAGATAATCTTCTCCTCAAGTTCAACCATGTGTTGCACAGTCAACTTAGTTGAACAAATATCCCTAAAGAATAATGATAGTTCGGCCAACGGAACCCATACAGCAGAAGGCAACAACTCTTTCAAAGCAATGGGCAGTAATCTTTCCATAAATATGTGGCAGTCATGACTCTTCATTTCCGTTAGCTTGCGTTTATTGAGATCAACGCATCTAGACAAATTCGACACATAGCCGTCGGGAAATCTTAAAGTAGATACCCACTTGCAGATTATTAATCTATCTTCCTTGCTCAATGTGTATTGTGCTATCGGCTTAGTTATTTGTCCATCAGCTCCCCTTTGTATCAAGTTCAGATAAGAACGCTTGCATATCTCGACAATGTCTTATCTTGCTTTTGGATTGTCCTTCGTCTTTTCTTTAATATCCATGACGGTATTGAAGAAATTATCGAACACATTCTTTTTGATATGCATAACATCAAGATTATGCCTTATAAGATTATCTTTCCAATAAGGCAAGTCCCAGAAGATACTCCGTTTGGTCCAGTTATGGGTTTGTCCGAACCCATCGACACGATTGTTCGATGGATCTTCCATTACAGTGGGCAAGTCCTTTACATCTTCTCAAATATCGTATCCCGACAATCTGGCAGGCGGATGATAAAATTCTTGTTTTCCAGCTCTGAACGCGTCCTTGTTTTTCTCCAAGGATGACTCGCGGACAGAAATTGATGATGACAATCAAAAAAAGAAGTTTTTCCTCCATGCTTAAGGCGGAACGCCTTACTATTTTGCATGCATATCGGACAAGACATGGTGCCGTGAGTACTCCATCCCGACAGCATACCGTATGCAAGAAAATTATTGATTGTCCACATCAGTGAAGCTCTCATCTGAAAGTTCTGTTTCCTGGAAATATCATAGGTTGCGACGTCGATCTCCCACAGCTGTTTTAGCTCATCCACCAACGGCTGTAAATATATATCGATATTCTTCGTCGGATTTTTAGGACCCGGTATGATAGCTGTCAAGAACATATAAGGAGTCTACATACACATCCATGGTGGCAGATTATAAGGGGTCAGAATGACCGGCCATCAGGAGTATTGAGATCCCGACTACCCGAAAGGGGCGAAGCCAACATAACATAGCCCCATGCGTACATTTCTAGGCTCTGCAGCAAAATCTAGATGACAAAAATCGAAATATTTCCACGCCTCTCCATCCGAAGGATGGGACAATTCTCCATCGTCCTTTGTGCGTTCTTCGTTGTGCCACGTCATGTATTCTGCTGTATTCTGAGACATATACATCCTCTGCAAGCGCTTCGTGATCGACAAGTAATGCATATGCTTGTAAGGACATCGTTTTCTAATTGACTTTCCTTTTCCCCTGACTGGCTTGTAACGATCCGCATTACAGAAGCTACAACTTTCTATATCCTCGTTCTTCTTGTAGTACAACATGCATCCGTTGCGACAACAATCTATCTTCTCGTACCCCAGTCCCAGTTGTCGGACCATCATCTTCGACTTGTAGAAATTTTTTGGAAGCTCTTTTGATTCCTTCGGTAACACATCCTTGATTAGTTGTATAATCCAATCATAGCAAGTTTGTGGCAAGTTAAAATCGGACTTTATGTTCAACAACCGCATCGTCACTGACAGTACGGAATATGGCTCACAACCAGGATATGAAGAAGTTTCAGCATCCTGAAACATATCATAGAACTCCTTCGCCTCGGGATTAGGATCCTCCGGATCAAAATTAGGCCCTGTCGCGTTGTACACCATATCTCGTAGAAGGTTCTGCATGTCTCCATAATCAACAGAGCATTCGTCGTCTTCGACGACAAAATTCGTTCCAGTATTATCATCAAAAGCATAAGTAGCTGCATTCGCAACCTTTCTTTCCGCATATAGTTCACCTTGCGATGACCACAGGCCGTAATCACGTACGAAACTCTTATGGGTCAAATGATCTCTTACACTCACCACTTCTTCGTAACGTCTATTGTGACAATTACGACATGGACACTTGATTTTGTTACCGTCCATATACTGAGCTTTGCTTATGGCATTCTTAAGAAACACTTCCATGCCTGTCTGAAAATCGTCACTCACACCTTCTGCTCTCGTGTTGTCGTTTGTACATCCATGTACGATCAACGAAATAACGATCCATCACAGATTGGATGTGAAAATCTGTATAGTAAGACAAACTATAAAGAATTAGTGTATAATCATGTAACTGGTGGATCCGCTGGTATATAGGCCGGATGTACTTAGTATCGACCGCATCAGATTAGTATCGGTCTATAGGTTTGGTATAGGCCGTATCAAATTGGTATTGGCCTTAGCGAATTGGTATCGTCCTATCCGATATGTATCGGCCGTATAGCTATGATTCGTACCGGCCTCATCGATTCGGTATCGGTCATATCCGATAGGTATCAGCCGTATCGAATATGTATCGGCAGTATCAGATTAGCATGGTGGAAGGTTTAGTAACAACTGTACTTAGATTTTTTCTTCTCGAGCTAGAATACCATTGCAAGAGAGTCACGAGAGAGTAAGAAAATCTCCTACATATTGATGTTTACGAGAGTTGTTGGCCAATTACAGTAACACACATGTTGTATTTTCCATCAGGGAATGAGAGATTGAAAGCAATAACATATAGACTTGTATTTCGGGAGAAGAACTCGTACAAACTCTTTGTTCACAAAACAACCTATAGAGAATACAGAACAAAGAGTTTATAGTAGTTCGTCTATAGTTTGTTTTGTGAACAAAAAGTTTATAGGAGTTCGTCTTCTTCCGAAATATAACTCTATATGTTATTGCCTTCAATCTCTCCTTCCCTGATGGAAAATACAGCATGTGTGTTACTGTAATTGGCCAATCAATCTCGTAAACATCAATATGTAGGAGATTTTTTTTTACTCTCTCGTGACTCTCTTGCAATGGTATTCTAGCTCGAGAAGAGAAAAATCTAAGTACAGTTGTTACTAAGCCTTCCACCATGCTAATCTGATACGGCCGATACATATCCGATACGGCCGATACCTATCGGATATGGCCGATACCGAATCGATAAGGCCGATACGAATCCTAGCTATACAGCCGATACATGTCAGATAGGACGATACCAATTCGCTAAGGTCAATACCATCCGATACGACCTATACCAAACCGATAAACCGATACTAATCTACTACGATCGATACTAAGTACATACGGATACCGATACCGATACCGATACCGATAGTTCGATACCGATACCGATAGTTCGATACCGATACCGATAGTGCGATACCGATAGTCCGATACCGATAGTGCGATACCGATATTGATAGTACGATACCGATAGTTCGATACCGATATTGATAGTTCGATACCAATACCGATAGTTCGATACCGATACCGAAAGTTCGATACCGATAGTTCGATACCGATACCACTAAGTCCAAATGATTTCTCTTAAGCGTCGAGCATGTTATACACGGTTCAACTTGACGAGTCAGTAAACATATATATACATATATATCATGGTTTAAAGTATCGGTCGATATCGATCCGATACGGCCGATACTGATACGATTTGGCATGTTCCGATCCGATACTGACCGATACCAAATATTGACCTATGCCGACATTGGGGGTCTTTATTCCGGTCAATTCGGCAAAGAAAATTAAACAGCATAGGAATAGTCTGATACCGATTCCGATATTGATATTGTGAACCTAGGTTGAAAGCATAATAAGGTTGTAAAAGCATGTAAAAGAATCCGATAATACCGATAATTATTTGTTTTCCAATACCAAAAAATCTGATACTCCGATCCGAAACTGCCGATACTACCGATATCGCCGATACCAATACTCATAGGAAAAGTCCGATACCGATTCCGATACCGATACTTTGAACCTTTATATATATATATATATATATATATATATATATATATATATATATATATATATATATATATATATATATATATATATATATATATATATATAAAGCAATAGACTTTCTCATCCTAAAATATATATATATATATATATATATATATATATATATATATATATATATATATATATATATATATATATATATATATATATATATAAAGCAATAGACTTTCTCATCCTATTTCTTAAACTAGGACAATTACTACTACTTACACTTACAAACCCTAGCGTACCCCTTCCACCCCCCGCCGCCCCCCAGTTCCGTGCTGCCCCGCGCGCGCCACGCCCGCCGCCCCCCGCTGCCCTGGAGTGCGCTACGCCCGCGCGCACCATGTACCCCTATCACGCCCGCCACCTGCCTCCTCGCCCCCAGCCCCCGACGCACCCGCCGCCCCCGCAGTCTCCGTCGCCCCCGACGCCCCCGGCCTGCTGCACCCACGACCACCGCGAGAGAGAGAGAGAGAGAGAGGGGATTACCTTTGGGAGAGAGAGAGGAGAGGTCGTCGATCGCCGTCGAGGGAGAGAGAGAGAGGAGAGGGAGGTCGCCGACCGCCGCGGAAGAGAGAGAGAGATTAAAATTTGGAAGGAATGAAAAATTCTTCCCGTCGTTTCAATTTAAGTCTGGAACGTATATTTAGCGACGGACTAGCGTCAAATTTTATACGTCGCTAATCCGTCGCTCTATTTGATACTTGCCGACGGACTATCCGTCGCTACGTAGTCGAAGAATTGTTCCGCCACTTCTTCCAACAATTCCTGCCAAATAATCGACTGCATAGCGACGGCTGTGTATCCGTCGCTATATCTCCGACGTCTTAGCGACGGATGAGCGACCTTTTCTCTCCCTTAAAATAAAATAAAAATATATCGGCATGTCGTCGGTACTACGTCGGCTATTTGCCGCAAATCCGTCGCTAACGCTGACGAAAATTATCCATCGCTAACATTTCGTCGCTAATTGACTGTATTTTGGTAGTGTCAGAAGAACAACTAATTTTATGCGCCTAACTCCTCTGAACTTGTCATACTTTTCAGGATACTCCTTGGATGACTGCAGTTCAGATGGAGCTTGGAAGAACATCATAATATGTCTTGTTCGACATGATTCAACAAATTACATAGAGGGCTTTCGTTATCCTCAGACCCATCTTGCTGTATGCACCCATCTCACGAGGCTTACAACTGGCTGGTTTTACTGCCATAGCATCCGTGATGAGACAGGATTTGAGTTCCAATCAAAACACTATCAACGGACAGTACCGACAGTTGGCGAGAATCTTGGAATGTGTACCAGTCCAACTTTGTATTCTTTCGCGCATACTGTTTGCCATTGATTATAAAAGAACAGAACAATTATATGGGAGGACTGGACTTTTACTTCACAATACAAACTCGTTCGTACAAAGAAAGCCTAGGGACGAAAACGTAGGTATAGCAATCTAAGCACGATTGTTTAGTTTTGATTCTGGGGGGTAACGGTAGAGGCTCGGGAAAGCGACGGCCGCTCTGTCTTACTCCTTGGACGATCAGACGTAGCCTTGGCTCCGGTGAAGAACTGCTCTCAAGATGGGAAGACTCTTCTGTGCGCGCCTTTGTCTCTCTGTATGTCCAACCGGGTGGAGAGGATCTCTCTTGCAAGGGAATGGCACCTTGCTATATTTTTTTGTTTCTCTGGATCCGATCCTCTCTTTTTTACAAGGGAATGGCACCTTGCTATTTATAGGAGTGGGGTGTCATCATTAGGGTTTGCATTATTCACCCTTAAAAAAGTCGACAGTTTGGGGACTTAATTGCCATTTTCCTTGATCCTATTTTGTGGGCAATTAATCTGGACCACTAATCTTGATTGCAACGAATCTGGACAATTAATGCTGATTGTGTAAAATCCGTATGGACAATCAATATTGATTGTCATGAATCTTGGGAAGCTCGGATCTCCTGCCACGTGTTTAATCCATGTGATTGCCATAAATCTGTTTTGATTCGGGTAATTATGATGATTGTACTAAATCTGGTTGTTGGGATTTGATAACTCTTGATTGAATTAGTGCCACGTGGGAAACTGATCTTCTGTCATGTGTCATAACCGCGAGCCACAGCCGCATGAGGGTAGCTTCTTAGGTTTTGAATAGCATGAAGGTGGCAGCCGCATAGGTGTAGCCTCCGAAATCTGAGCCGCATGGGGGTGATTTCCAATTGAGCCGCATGAAGGTGATCCACATGATCCGAGCCGCATGAGAACAGCGGCCGCATAGGGTGACTGTTCATAATTTGAGCCGCATGACGAGGGTCTTCACGCTCCGAGCCGCATACGAGCATCAGCTGCATGGGGTGGTAGCAGTCGCATAGGAAGCTTTGCAGTTGGTGGATCGTGCCAGCTGCAGAGGAGATTTTTTTCGTTTCTCGAGAAATACGCCGTTATGTCGAAGTTCATCATTTCAGCTTTAATGCCATAGTTATCACTTTATGTCAGAGCATTTAATGGAAGCAGTCACTTTATGGCCAACTGTAAAGGTAAGCTGCATAGGGTCACGTGATTCTTGCCTGAGCCGCATGAGGCTATTGAAGAGTTTCTGAGCCGCATGAGGCTCTGATAGATTCTTGAGCCGTATGAGGCTCCTTCTGTTTTGAGCCGCATGGGCTTCTTCTGTTTTGAGCCGCATGGGCTTCTTCTGTTTTGAACCGCATGGGCTTTTCTAGTTCTTTTTCATGCTTCTACAAGACCCCCTTCAAAGTTTTCAATTTAAAAAAATTGGAATACTTTGAATAAGAAGCATGGCTATATGAGCTCCGCTGGCCGCATAGGATGTCCTTGGCCGCATGGCTTGTCTGGCCGCATAGACTCCCTAGCCGCATGGGCTCCCTGCCTCACGTGCGTCTCATTAATTGCCTTTAATTCATTTTTTTAGATCCATCTTTTGGGGAAATCCCAAGAGTTGGCTCATTAAATATTTGGATTTTATGCCCTGGATGAATCTTCTTTATGAGAGAGGGGGCGAAATTCGAGGAGTCGGTTTTGCCTGCAGCACACTACCCGAAGCGGTTTATCGGTCCACGTGCCCCCTTCCTATGTCTGCCTATAAATAGGGTGCTGTTAGGATAGAGAAACTTCTTTGTCTTCCTCTTCTCTTGTCCTAAGCCACTGTCTTTGTTTTCCTTCTCCAATCATCAATCGACGATGGCCCTGAAAGCTTCCAAAGCTTCGAAAGCTTCCAAAGCTTCCAAGGCCTCTGCTGCAGCGAAAGGCAAGAAGGCGGTGGCTCCCTCGCTGACTGTAGCGCCTCCAGTCCATCCTGACGTCCACCCTACCATCCATGGTAAGGACTATGTGGAAGATCGAACACTTCAAACCCTAAAACAATGGCTCTGTTGCATGCTTTTATGCACAAGCCTTCTTCCCTCAGCATTCAATGCGTTCTTCGTCTTTATGAAGCCGCATATATTGTATGGGCCGCATGAACTTCTCATATCCGAGCCGCATGGGGTATGCCATATGCTTGAGCTGCATGAGAACGTCTGAGCCGCATAAACGCCTTTAGAACTGAACTGCATGAAGCCCCTCTGAACAGAATCGCATGAGCTCCTAATGGACTGAGCCGCATGAGGCTCTGGCCATCTTCTAACTTTGTTTCTTTTTATCTTTGATTCTTGCAGCATCCATGCCGAAGGCTGAGATCATTGTGAAGGAAGAGCTGCTGCCTCCTTTCAAACAAGAGTCATCACTCGTTAAGGAGGAGGTAATACCAAAAATGGAGGAACAGAAAGGAGAGTTGGCGTCTATTGAAGTTGTTGTAAAGGAGGATCCCCAGTCTGCAGGCGGTAGCATTGGGAGTTCTGACCCTCTTGCTCCGGATGAGGATTTTGCTCAAGTAGATCCTTCATATGAAAAATGGTTGAGGGATTGGTATATGCGCCCCCGCAACTAGGATTTGTAGGCCCTCATAAATGACCGTCTTTTGCCTTGATATTTCTGTCTGTCTTTAGCTGTAGTTTATGTTTTGCTTCTTTTGGACATCAATGTAATCTTCTTCCTTCTTGTCTGAATGAAATGATAGAGAACTTTTCTGGCTTGCTCATGAGATATAGTCGTGTGAATGTAACTGATTTTGAATGAACAGGATACATTCGCTCCATTCTTTGCTTGTAGTAGTTGCCCTAGTGGGAGACTTTCTGTGGACCTATTATCCTTGGCGTACCCTGGTTCTGGATATGGATAATAAGTTGGAAGAGAACCAACATACTTACTCAGAGGTAGTGAGGACGTGGTAAATATGAGGGTTTCTTCGATGGAGCCTTTCCACTCAGAGGTAATGAGGACATGCCAGGAGTGGACTCAGCGGGGGATATTTGTGGTCAACAGTGGAGATTTGTGGGCCTATTATCCTTAGCGTACCCCGATTTTGGGTACGAATAATAAGTCGAAAGGGAACCAACATACTTACTCAGAGGTAATGAGGACGTGGCAAGCATGAAGGTTTCTTCGATGGAGCCTTCCTACTCAGAGGTAATGAGGACGTGGCAGGAGTGGGCTCCATGAAGGGGTACATAGAACGACTCAGAGGTAATGAGGACGTGGAAGTTCTATGTAAGGGGGCGGTTTGTTTTTGATGGAAGGGAAACAACTCAGAGGTAACATCGACGTGGTTGTTTCGGAAAATCTGTGGATCTATTACCCATTTTTGTGCACTGAAAGTGCGGGTATTAGATCATAAGGAGGAAGCTCTTTTAGGAAAAAAGTTCAGAGCTATGATCATACATGACTTACTACCTAGGAGAGGCGATATAGATTTATCTGTAGTGACCAGAGTGTAAGTTCAGCGGTACCTGCGGGTACATAACTCGATAATCTGGAAGAGTTGGAGTCGGCATATGAGTTCAGTGGTACGAAAGAGTACATGACTCATCATTCTGGAAGATTTGTAGTAGGGATGTGAGTTCAGCGGTACGAGAGAGTACATGACTCGTCATCTTGGAAGATTTGTAGTCGGGATGTGAGTTCAGCGACAGGAAAGAGTACATGACTCGTCATTCTGGAAGATTTGTAGTAGGGATGTGATTTCAGCGGTACGAGAGAGTACATGACTCGTCATCTTGGCAATTTGTAGGCGGGATGTGAGTTCAGCGGTACCAAAGAGTACATGAATCGTCATCTTGGCAATTTATAGGCGGGATGTGAGTTCAGCGGTACCAGCGGGTACGTGACTCATCACCCTGGAGGATGTCGTTTCAGACCTAATACTTCTTTAGGACCTTGCTGTTGATGGACAACATGAGCAAGTCTCCGTTTTGTTTTGCGAGGCGGTAAGCTCCATTGGAGAATACAGCATCAATGATGAACGGGCCTTCCCACTTTGGCTGGAACTTGCCGGCAGTTTTATGAGTCATAACCATCGATCTTCGAACTGCCAGAACGAGGTCGCCCACTTAGAATGTTCTGGTTTTAACCTTCTTATTGAAGGCTTCGGAGATACGTGTCTGGTATAGCTCGATTCATTGTTGAGCTAGTAGGCGCTTCTCATCTAGAGCTTCCAATTCTTGTAGTCTGCGATGGTGATTATCATCCGTCGTCAATCTGTATGTGAGAGCAACGCGGAGTGATAGGATTTGAGTCTCCAGTGGGAGAATTGCCTCACTTACGTATACTAGAGAGAATGGTGTATTCTCGGTGGCAGTCCGTACGGTGGTACGTACGCCCATAAGCATTCACCGAGCTTTTTATTCCAGTCGCGTTTGTTTGATGACACGAACTTCTTGAGAAGCTTGATAATTGTTTTGTTGAATGCTTCAGCCAGACCATTAGCCGCTGGGTTGTATGGTGTTGAAGCAATATTGTGGATGCGGTGCTTGTCACAGAACCGATAGAAGGCGTGGCTTGCAAACTGCGGACCATTATCATGGATGATCCTTCGGGGTAGTCCAAAGCGATAGATGACGTGATGCTTGAGGAAGCTGATCACGTTTGAAGTCTTTACTTCTGCAAGCGGAACAGCCTCCGCCCATTTGGAGAAGTAATCTGTGATTGCGAGTATGAAGCGATGTCCTCGGGACGAAGGCGGAGTGATTGGACCGATGAGGTCCATTCCCCACGCTTCGAAGGGCCAAGATACCACCGTCGGGTGTAGAAACTCGGATGGCTGGTGGATGAAATCCGCATGGACTTGATAGGCTTTGCATTTTCGTGCATAGTCTATTGCGTCTGCAACCATTATGGGCCAGTAGTAACCCATTCGACGAAGGCGATCTTGTAGTTTCGGGCCAGGCTGATGGGCCCCATAGATGCCATCGTGAGCTTCACGCACGGCTTCTTTGGCATCTGTATTTGACAGGCATCGAAGCAGTAATCCATCGTATGATCGCCGATTTAGCATTTTTGTCTCTGTATCGTAGAAGAATCTGAGGAAACGTCTTCTAATAGAAGTGGCTTCCTTCGGATTCTCCGACAGGATGTCGTAGACTACGAAGTCAATAAACGGTTGTCTCCAGTCTGGTGCTTCGACGACTGTCAGGGCGGAGCAGCTCTCGGCATACTGAATATTATTTCTAGGACAGACCAACTCATGGCCTATGATGTCAATCAAGTGGTGAGCATGATTTGGAACTGCTAATGAAGCGGCTAGGCCTGCTAGGGCATCGGCTTCAATGTTCTGGAGCCTGGGAACGTGTTCTATGAAGAACCCTTCCAAGGACGAGATGATGTCAATCGTTATTTGGTGATAGGGGATGATGTCTTCTTGACGCACTTCGTAGGAGCCCCGGATTTGATTGACGATTAGCTGTGAATCGCCGTATGCTTCAAGGTGCTCTACCCCCAGCTCTTTTGCAAGTCGGAGGCCAATGACCAAAGCATTGTACTCGGCCACGTTGTTTGAACAGGGCTCCGTGAGGAAAGATCATGTGGTAGGGGGACGAAGATCATGTGGTAGGGGGACGGTAATATCGCCCAGGTAGCGAGGCGAGAGCTGAGTGCACTTGGCTTAGTCATGAGGACCCTGAGGGGGTTGACTCTTGATATGACGTAGATGGTTTGTCCTGTGACGTAGTGTCGCATCTTCTGAATGGCAAAAACCAGAACTAGATACTCTTTCTCTACGGCAGTGTATCGATCTTCTGGCCCCATCATCATTCGGTTGAGGTAATATATAGCCTGTTCGTGGCCTGCATCATTGTTTTGCGATAGCAGAGCACCGAGAGAATGTTCCATCGCTCGTACATAGAGCAAGAATGGTCTTCCAGCAATCGAGGCTACCAGAACTGGAGGGTTCATCAGATATTCTTTGATGCTGTCGGAGGCGCGCTGGCATTCTTTATCCCATACGAATGAAACGCCCTTCTTCATGAGGTGGGTAAATGGCTGACATCGTCCGGAGAGGTTGGAGATAAACCTCCTGATGTAGGCTAGCCTCCCTTGAAGGCCTCGGAGTTCACGGAGATTTCTCGGGGGACCCATCTCCATGATCGCCTTCGTCTTCTCAGGGTCTATGTGGATACCCTGGAAAGTAATGATGAAACCCAGAAACTTCCCGCTGGATACGTCCAAGTTGGATTTTGTGGGGTTCATTTTCAAATTGTGCGCTCGTATCAGGTCGAACACTGTCCTTAGATCTTGCAGATGATCTTCCTTAGAGCGGCTTTTCACGGCGATGTCGTCAACGTAGCATTCTACTATTTTGCGCAAGTGGTCTCTAAAGATGATGCTCATAGCTCTTTGATAGGTGGCGCCAGCGTTCTTTAAACCGAAAGGCATGACTGTGTAGCAGAACGTGCCAATCGGTGTTCGGAATGATGTATGCTTTTCGTCGTTAGGGAACATCTTGATTTAGTTGTACCCCGAGAAACCATCCATGAATGACATACGCTCAAAGCCACAGGTGTTATCGTTCATGATGTCTGTGATAGGGAGAGGGAACTCATCCTTAGGACAAGCCTCATTCAGATTGCGAAAGTCGATGCAGATTCGAATCTTTCCACTCTTCTTGAGGACTGGAACTATGTTGGAGACCCAGTCAGGATGTGTTCCTCACGGATGAAGCCGCTGGCTATCGGTTTGTTTACCTCGGCTTCAATAGCATTCATGACGTCAGGACGAAACCGATGTTACTATTGCTTGACTGGTTTTGCGTCAGGACGGATGTTGAGTTTGTGATGTACAATCTCGGGGTTCAGTCCCGGCATATCTTCGTAGCTCCAGGCGAACACGTGGATATATTCTCTAACGAGTTATAGTAGTGATTCTCGCTCTTCGTCGGTCAGATTCTTACTGACGAAGATGGGCTTTGGAGAGGATTCATCACCTAGATCGACTTGTACAACCTCATCCTCGGTGGGAGGCTCTCTTTGTTCGAACCGCTTCTTCCACTGTGCATCTAGCTGTTGTGCCCATGGCTCTAGCTCAAGAAGTTCGGAAATGTCTTCATCTTCTTCGTAGGCATCGGCAAGTGCCATATTGACTGACCAGACTTGCCTGAGCATGTCTCCGATGCTGATATCTGAATCGGAAGTAGGTGATACGGTTGAGTGTGAGTGCCGGTCGCATTCTTCATCTGAGCTTCCAGGTGTTGTCGCGGATGTGACATAACCTAGCCCATATCTGGTTTTGTTGTAGTAGTCTCGTGGTTTCCCAGCCGGGACCGGCGATTGTAAGGGTGATCGTCGTCCAGTACCGTAGTTCAAGCCTGGTGTAGTTTCTAGATCATACCCTTGTTTTTGCATAAGGTACTTGGATTGGGGACTATACAGATAAAGGGGCAATCTTCCGGTGTCGGGTTCGAGCTCAACTTCTTCTATCTTGAAGGGCTGTGGATCATTCTTCCGGTCGAAGATGATTGGGTGATCCCCTCCCTCGATTATGCGGTAAGCATCTTCCACTGGAGTAAGTTGGTTTGCGGTGTAGACATTTGTCACTTGTGTGTGCAGGTGAGCGCCTATACCGTGTTCCATAGCATACATTGTACAAAGCTTATTAAGCTCAAGGTAATTCAAAGATAGCCCTTTATTGATGAAATAAGGCATCTTTTCCAGTAGGATTACATCATCTGCGGATGGAACATCAGTGTAAGAAGCCACATACTTGGCCAGCTCTGACTCTTCTTCAGCCACCCCCAGTGTAAATGCAGACTGAGAGGATGACTTGGGCAACTTGATTATCAGGGGCTCCATGGGTGGAGCAGAACGTGGAGTTGTTGGCATACTAGCTACCCCCAATTTGGTGCTCGGTGCTGGGCAGGGAGTTGTTGGCTGGCTAGCAGTCCTTGGCTTAGTGCTCGGTTGTCGATTAATTCTGGGAAGACGAATTATCATCGGTTTGACAGAGGGATTGAGCTCCTCGGCTTGTGGCCGGCTAGCTTTAGACAGCCTGATTGTCAGTGGCTCTGTTGTGGGTCTTGGCGCTTGGCCAGACCTTGGTAGTCGGATTATCATTGTTCCTCCTGTACAGAGAGGCTAACTGCGTCCTTACGCAGAGTGGCTGTAAGGGGCACAGTTATACTAGGCTTGCGGGCTTGGAGGTGGATCGTCAGAGGTTCTTCTGATCCGGTTGCTGCCTCAGTTCGAGCTTGAATATCTCCTTCGGCAAGATGCTTTTTTGACTTCTCGTACAAGCATGAGTCTGAGTAGTAGGATTCGACCCCTTTGAAGGGATCGATATAGGCAAATTCTGTTCTTACAAAGCCGTGCTTGTCGACGTACTTGAAGCACTGGTGCATTGTGGAGGCACGATCATATAATCGTGTATCCAAGGGCACCCCAGGAGAATATTATAGGAGGTGTCCGCATTAATTACATAACAGGTCACTTCTGACTGAAGGTCGCCGATTTGGCATTTTAGGCGGATCTTCCCGATCGGGTAGCTCCTGCACGAATTAAAACCGCTGATGGCGGTGCTTGTCGGCATCAGGCGATGCATCGGGATGCACAGATGGTGTAGTAGGCTCTTCGGGATGATGCTTATGGAGGACCCGGGGTCAATATGCATCCGATCGACCTTGATATCGCCAATGTCCCCAGTATAATACAGAAAGCGATCGTGCTGGTTAGTTTTGATAAGCATATCCTGCGGAGTGAAGACAATGTTTGGCATTGTCCCTGTGCAAGCACTGTGTTGGAGGTCTGCCAGCGAGTCCTCCCCAGTGAGATTGGACTGAGCCAGGTATGCGTCGGCATTCTGGAGTACTTCGTTTAGTGCGACGCGGACATCCTTGGAGAGTCTCAGGAGCTCATATAGCGACAATTTGGCTGGTGTGTTGGATAATTACGCCAGGATGTCAAAGTTGTATGGCCTCTCTAGCCTATGAGGCGTCTCTCTTCGAAGTGGTTTGTTGAAGCGAGTCTCCTTCGGCCTAGGCTTGTCGGTCGTCGAAGGCTGCAGAGGTCCTGGAGCATCAGCAGCTGTCGGCTGCTGATCTTCAGCCGAGTTACCCGATAGAGGTTGGGTTTGTACGCCAGAGCGGGTAACAACAGCAATAGATTCTTCGACCTCTGTCGAGATCGTGCGACATGATTTGACATTCCTATTCTTCTTCTTGCTGGTGGAGGGAGACGCGGACTGAGTCACCTCAGGTAACAAGTCCGGATGGACCCACATGATCTTTCCTCATGATGTGGTAAGGGGTACTAGACCAGCAGCTTGGTCTCGGGGAGGTAGAAGGTTACCGACCTCCATCCTTGCTCGAGGGACAGGTACTACTCCGTCTTGAGTCCTTGTCGGAGGAAAGTTGCCGAATTATACTGACACCATATTGGCTGCTACGGTCACCTCTTCGAAATCAATGGCCAGGTCCTTAGAATCGATGAGATATTGGATGTATCGCTTCAGCTGATAGCAGTCTTGTGTAGCATGGTGAACATAGCGATGGTAATGGCAGTACTTGGGGCTCTCCATATCTGTAGGGCGAGGCTCTCGCCTGGGAGGAGGGAGCTGAATTCGTCCTTCTTGGATGAGCATGTCTAAGATGGGTTTAACATGGCCATCCTCGAAGGAGTAGGTCATCTAAGGCCACTGCTTTTCTGCCGGTGTTGATTCGGGCTTTGGGGATGTGTCGGTCACCATAGCCTGCTTGTCCTTGTTGTCTCGATTGCTGGAGGAATTACCATCGTTATTGTTGTTGACGTTAGGGCGTTTGCCCTTGTCTTCCCCTTCCGAGATGTGCAATCCCAGTTGGCGGGCTTTCTTCACCTTGTCTTCTGCGCTAGTGGCACTGATGATGAACGTCTTCCAACCCTTGAATTGACTTTTGCCCATCCAGAGGCTGATTGTGGGAAGCAGTCTCTTTTGGCAAATTTCAATCAAGGAGGAATCAGGGTTGCCAGAAGGCAGCTTCATCGCGGTTTGGCAAAATCGCTCGATATAATTTCTTATTAGCTCCTTTTCTTCCTGAACAACGTCCATGAGAGTGGACATTGTCACGTCTTGTCCTACTTCATAGAATCTCTCTAGGAACATGCGTTTGAAGCCGGTGAAGGAGTGGATGCAATTGTCCGGCAAGTTACGGTACCAGTCGAAGGCGACCCCTTCCAAGGCTTCGATGAACAACCGCGTAAGGATGGCGTCGTCATGAGGCAGATGGTCGGTTGTGACTTCGAAGTAGGTGATGCACCTGCTTGCAGATGTCTTCCCATCATATGGATTGATGTGGAATGGTTTATATTTTGGTGGGAAGGGAACATCCACGCAGCGGGATACGGTTGTCGTATCCTGAGTTCTTGGCAGTTTTCTCGAGCATGAAACATGGTCCGGAGCTTCTGGACCTCTCTTCTTGCCTCCCTGGCCTCGTCTGCAGCGGTAGGAGCCGATATTTCAGGAGGACTATCGTCCGGGTTTGGTGCAGCTGAGTTCGAGTCCGCATTGACCGCGGGACCCAAGCTTGTTTGGCCAGGCGTTCTTCCTTGCAGAGTTGGAAGGGCTGCTTTGATCTCGTCCACAGACTTGACCAAAGCATGTAGTATGGCCTCCAGAGTGTCGATGCGTTGGCGATCACTGGAACCTTCTTGGTTGCTGTCTGTCATGAACACCGTCCTCACATGAGGAGAGATGGAAGGAACGGTAGAGGACGTGCCCTCTGAGTCATACCCTTGTACAGAGAAGTCGTCCGGGTATGTGGGAATGCTCTCCTCTGGTTCTGACTCAGAAAGAGTGGTACCCCCAGCTTTAGAGCTTGCCTCGTCTTGGGAATTGTGGACGTCCTCGGGGACGTCGGGATCTGCTGCATCTGTTGGGTGAACCATTTCTCCCGGGCTATATTCTTGGAACACCGGGTTGTTGTGGATATTTGGAGGAATGCTACCCCCGGCTCTAGTGTCTCCCATAGATGTGGACGAATCTCCCAGTGTGGCAAATTTTGTCTTTGAGCGGGTACCTTGGTAAACTCCTCCTGCAACGGTGGTAGACAGCCGTTTAAAAGAAATTTTCTTGGTTAGGTTGAAATTTTTGGGCTGGAGACATTTGTTTTCTTCCCTCTTCCGTTGCCAGGAATATTCAGAGCAGAATTGCAAGAGGCGACGAGAAGCGCCTCGTCTTCTGAGCTTGGGTGTTGCAGCCTCTGGAAGACGGACCGCCGGTCTTTTTGTGCTGCTGCCTTGTTGCAGCAGAAGTTGACTATGACTTGGGTGCATTGATGTCCTTGACAGGACTCTTTGCACGTCAAATCTTCGTCTCTTTCCTTGCGCTTGTGAAGAATCACGTTGCGCGGGTCACCTGCTTTGTGGGCTGATGAGTGCGTTGGCCTCCTGTCTGCTCCTTGATGTGGGGGTAGCGTGAGCACTCGCCCTTGTCCTTATTAGGAGATTCTTGATAACTATCCCGTTCGTTGGCTGCCGGGGGCTGGACACGGGTAGTTCTGTACAACTTCCCATCAGGGGCCCGAGTAATAGTCATCGGGACGCCCTAGTAGTCAGAAGTCGGGACAGCCGACTGAGCTCGTCGAGCCCGCGCTGCCCGAGACTTCTTCCTCCTAGCACCTGAGAGTGCGTAGTATGAAGAGTCCAAGATGGTCACAACAGAGTCTGGCATATGCTCCAGATAGCCTTCATGGTCAGGACCGTATGAGAGGCGGTCAAAGACTGGCCGCGAGCCGCATGGGATAGATGGTATACGGCTGGAATCGGTTGCCGTGCAGGCTGTCTGTATGCGGCTGGTATGTGAGGTCGCATGGCCTTTCTGTATGCGGCTAGGAGTCGTGGCCGTACAGGCTGCCGGCATGCGACTATCCTTAGTGGCCGCATGAACTTTGTGTATGCGGCTAGATGTCATGGCCGTGCAGGCTGTCTGCATGCGGCTGGAAATTTTGGCCGTATGGGTTTTCTGCATACGGCTGACTTGTGTGGCCGCATGAGTTTTTTTCATACGGTTGGCAGTTGCGGCCGCATGAGCCTCCATGCGGCTGGCGCCCTTATGCGGCTTGGATCGCATAGAGTTCCTTTTTGCCCCTGCAAGTCCGGCATCATAGTGTTTTCTTCTGCCGAACTTGGGGATAGCAGAGTCCTCTGTGGTCTGAAGTGGGGCCACAAGCGAGACTTCTCCGGTGTCTCGAGCAATAGAGAGTACTTCTTCGAGAGCTTGGGAAGGAGCAAAATTTTTGGGTCTCCACTCTCTGCGGGCCTTCTTTGTGCGGGCTCACCGCTGGACCGGGCTAGCGCTTCCGTCGAAGAGCATTTCTTCAAACGCCTGTTGGTCGAACCGGGCGACCAGCATTTTTTGAGTGGAGCCAAGTTTGGTTGCGTCTGATTGCGTCACCAACTTCTCAGCCGTGGAGAAGTTAGTTCCCAGCAGAGTCGCCATCGTGTTTGCCATTGATTATAAAAGAACAGAACAATTATATGGAAGGACTGGACTTTTACTTCACAATACAAACTCGCTCGTACAAAGAAAGCCTAGGGACGAAAAAACTAGGTACAGTAATCTAAGCACGATTGTTTAGTTTTGATTCTGGGGGTGACAGTAGAGGCTCGGAAAAGCGATGGCCGCTCTGTCTTACTCCTTGGACGATCAGACGTAGCCTTGGCTCCGGTGAAGAACTGCTCTCAAGATGGGAAGACTCTTCTGTGCGCGCCTTTGTCTCTCTGTGTGTCCAGTCGGATGGAGAGGATCTCACTTGCAAGGAAATGGCACCTTGCTATATGTTTTTGTTTCTCTGGATCTGATCCTCTTTTTTTACAAGGGAATGGAACCTTGCTATTTATAGGAGTGGGGTGTCATCATTAGGATTTGCAATGATCACCCTAAAAAAGTCGACGGCTTGGGGACTTAATTGCCATTTTCCTTGATCTTATTTTGTGGGCAATTAATCTGGACCACTAATCTTGATTGCAACGTATCTGGACAATTAATGCTGATTGTGTAAAATTCGTATGGGCAATCAATGTTGATTGTCATGAATCTTGGGAAGCTCGGATCTCCTGCCACGTATTTAATCCATGTGATTGCCATAAATCTGTTTTGATTCGGGTAATTGTGATGATTACACTAAATCTGGTTGTTGGGATTTGATAACTCTTGATTGATTTAGTGCCACGTGGGAAACTGATCTTATGCCACGTGTCATAACCGCGAGCCACAGCCGCATGAGGGTAGCTTCTTAGGTTTTGAACCGCATGAAGGTGGTAGCCGCATAGGTATAGCCTCCGAAATCTGAGCCGCATGGGTGGTTTCCAATTGAGCCGAATGGAGATGATCCACACGATCCGAGCCGCATGAGAACAGCGGCCGCATAGGGTAATTGTTCATAATTTGAGCCGCATGACGAGGGTCTTTACGCTCCGAGCCGCATACGAGCATCAGCCGCATGGGGTGGTAGCAGCCGCATAGGGAGATTTGTAGTTGGTGGATCGTGCCAGCTGCAGAGGAGATTTTCTTCGTTTCCCGAGGAATACGTCGTTATGTCGAAGTTCATCATTTCAGCTTTAATGTCAGAGTTATCACTTTATGTCAGAGCATTTAATGGGAGCAGTCACTTTATGGCCCGCTGTAAAGGCAAGCTGTATAAGGTTACGTGATTTTTGCCTGAGCCGGATGAGGCTATTGAAGAGTTTCTGAGCCGCATGAGGCTCTGATAGATTCCTGAGACGCATGAGGCTCCGTCTATTTTGAGCCGCATGGGCTTCTTCTATTTTGAGCCGCATGGGCTTCTTCTGTTTTGAACTGCATGGGCTTTTCTAGTTCTTTTCCATGCTTCTACACATACTACCTGATGCTGAAGAGGGTGACCCACACTTGCAGTCGTAAAGTAGGAGTCTGGGGCTGAGCAGTTTCTGGAGGGCCCAATCAGTATTGTATTCCTACCATTAACCTTATAAGGTTGTAGGAATATTGGCACTGGACTATACGTAACAGTCTTCCCTCTATGTAGTTGTCTTTTTCAGTGCAACATTTTTCATGTACTATGGTTTACACTGAGAGACAAGCTAAATAAAGAAGATCCTGAATGTAATAGATCCCCATCAGACATCATCTTGACTTAGAGATGAAAATCCAGAATGTAATAGATCTCCATCATATGTAATCATGTTTTGAAATAAAATTTTGCCTTTGTCTTCAATGTTCTTTTATTTTGCTTGTAATTTTCTGTTTTGTGTAAGTTATGACTTATCTTTAAAGAATCATTATCTCCAAAATGGTGTATAACTGTTGGGAGTAGAAAACTGGTGCATAGTCGCGAATGAACTCTGTCATATAAGACTTAGAAATATTTTGAGATGTATAAGACGCATGAATTTTACTGTCCAAATTTTATTGTCCATCTGATACCTGGAACACATAAACCGTAACTCTGACTGAAATAGCTGTAAATTTTGCCATTACTAACTTGAAACACATAAGATGGCTATTGAAACGCATAAATTTTTGCAAATCCTACTGAAACAGTTACAAATCTCTTGAAATCTTCCTCGGTGTGCCATTAATATAGTCATCGTTTGGCACGAGAATCGAGGAGTTTAGTATGATTTATCCGAACAAATTTGGGATTCCAAGATTCATATACTCTTATGCGGCTACTTGATGTAGTCTATAAATAGGGCAGAAAGTGATGAAGAAAAAACAAGGGGAAGTCGGTCGATGAATCATCCGAGACTGCTCCCGTCCAACCGTCGATTGAGGGTAAAACTCTGCTTTCGACGAAAACTTTTGCAATTGTTGTTTGTAAACAAGAATTCATAAGGTTATGCGCCTACAAGTGTTGACGCATGAGTGAGAAAACTCAAACTTTTAAAATGTGAAGACTAAATCTCTCATTACGCGCATAGTTGTTGTTGTGAAGCTTCAACAGAAAATGCACGTTTTGGTCTATGCGCTTCTGTAAGCTACCACATCAGTGTAACTAATCTTCACTTATGCACTCCTTGCATTATGCATCATAAAAAATTCCACCAGTCTTGATGACAGTGAGAAATACACGTATAAACTTCTATGCACCTATTTCGTTATTCATAAAAATAATGCAAAATTTGTCTAAGTCATATGACTATCTTCTTTTTCTTTATTTTGCAGTACATTTTCTAGTGAACTTGCTTGGAGAATATTACTTGGAAGCACCCGAGGGAATGTTAATCACAAACCACTCTGATTTGGTATCTTATATGACGGCTCAAATCAACAAAGGTCAACCTCCTTTAAGATAAGAAATGATTGTTGGTCAAACCCAAAGCTTCTTATAACAGATGTTGAACATCGAGATTTTATTATGGATAATAAGAAGTTTTTAAGACCAGCTTTTCTGTTTGGGGATTCTTTGACTTTAACGGGAGGTGACAGTACCGAGACCAAAAAGGACAAACATGCTTGGATAGTTATCTCAAATAATTGTAAGATGTTTGTACCATCTGTCGAGCGTCATTTACCCTTGACAGCTTATCTCTGGTTGCCTCTCCGAGAAAGATGGAATACTCAAATACTCCCACACAAGTTGGTGTTCCTGCCGGACAAATCGTTCATCGATACAATGTTGCCAAGCAAAGTACTTTCGAATGTCAGAAGGGAGTTGTTTCTTTCACTCAGCTAGGTTTGCTTCCTGGAGTCATCAAGAGTGATATCGGGCCCGATGTTCTGGGATATGTTGACATAACCCTTACCAACAAATTAATTGCTAAAACTTATCTTATCCTATTGGTGCTTTGAAGTTGTTAAATTGGATTCATAGTGACAATTTATGGAGGGACGTCGCAGAGTGAATTTTGACCAACTATCAAGATATTTTGAAAGAGTGTGGCTTGTACTATGTTGTCAGGGCCACTTGCCATGGACTGCAGATGAATACACACATGCTTGTTGCACTTGCAGAAATGTACAATTGTAACACTGGTACATTTTTTACACCTGTTAGTAAAATGGGTTTAGCCCTTCACGAGATGCAGGCAATCCCAAAACTCCCATGGGATAACGAGCCTTATGAAGAGTAAACCCAGCAGACGTAGAATTGGCCGCCATAGAGAAGATTAATCCTGATATGGTGGATGTATACAAAGAACTTTTGCTACATCATCATATTTGATATAGAAGATATAGGTCAGGAAGGACCGAAGCCCCAATCCCTCATACCAAATACTGGATAAACCATCTCTGTAGAGCCCCTACTAAAGAATCCAAACAGAAGAATTTTATGATTTGTCCAATAATGATAGAGGCTGTAATCAAAGCCCTGATGAAGGAGCTTGCAGAGAATTTAAGAGAAGATGATAATAATTCTCCAACCTATCATTATTTTTATCACCTACTTCACCCCTTATCTGATAAACCGGTGGTAGCGGGGTATTTGATGGCCTGGCTAAGAAACTGTGTGGTATCTGGGGGGTGCAGGGGCCATCGAAAGATTAAGCCAGAACTTCATTCTTCCTACTGTGAAGCTAGTGTTCGGTTACAAGCTGGCCTTACTTTCGGCCATGGTATGCAACATTCATAAAGGATTGCACAATTTCGTGCATAATACAATATACAGTCCAGGAGAAAAAGATTTTACCAGAACGGAACTACCATTCCACTATTTACTGTGTTGGTTGATTCTATATTGTCCCAAATTGATGCATCTAGGGATGGAATCAGACACTTCTCCCGGAGATGGCATTCTTAGGCACTATAAAGACAAGACTTGGAATTTCAACAAAATTGTATCTTGTAGAAGAGTACTTGGATATTTGCATGCCTACGACTTTTTCAAGGTATTCCTAAAAAATTTAGGTAGAGAAGACGGCAATGTGCTTACATACACCTGAATAGACAATGTCTCAACTTTATCAAAAGGAGCATTTCACTAGCTTCAGTCAATCCGTCCTTCAAATTTGATGTTACGAAGACAGAAGGACATATATTTGGAACCATATCTGCCTAGCCACTTTGTCCGCCAATTTGGCTACAATCAATGGTTCTTAGAAAACGTCGGCACTTTTCTCCAATATAAAGAGAGTTTACTTGACGACATTCAAGCATGGCAATACTACAATTAGGGTGGTACCAATATCTCATTTACTATGTCGAGGAAAGATAATGAAGCATACATCATGTATGTTGATGGCAAATTCAACTGTACCATAAATTCTCCTACACCAAATTATATTCGAGAGTCGAGTTTCATACAGGGTACCAAATTGAAACCATATGCCCATGATCTCAAGCAAGCTTTCTAACGCTCATATCCCAAAATACGTAGGACCAGGCACGTAGACATGTCAGCCATATAATAAATATGCGTAAGATGTAAATGCTGTATAATCATGCATACTAAATCTCATCCACAAAATAAAAGAATAATGATATCAACCAACTATGAATTATCATTTTACAACTGGCTAGACGGAGATAAATCCCCTACCAACTATTTTAAATGTGAAGTTATACATAAACAATGAAATAATTTGTCAAGAGTAGCAAATGACGATCCAAGAGTAAGTCATCTTCGAAGGAATAGAGAAGATCACAGTCTTGGCTAGAACACCCGTGGAAAAATCATAGAAACACACACCTGGAGAAATCACCAGGTCCTCAGAGGTACATAACAAGATACAGGAAGAACATGTCATATAAAATAAATATAAAATAGGTCGTAAGTCACAAGTAAAAGTAAAATAGTCCAAACCATAACAAGGCGCAGTATCCTACCAATGAAATAGTGGACTGCCCCTATAACCAAACAAGGATAGGAGGGCACACTATTTTGTGATGTGATGTTATCCGGTGCCATGATTGGAACGAAGTATGACATGACAACAACTAAGGTCACATAACCATTCTACTGTGTACATGTCGTTAAGAACAAACCTTCAATTGCATGGGCACTTCTGGTTATAATGGGGCACCCGGGGCCAAGTGCATTACGTTCCAATAACCTCAGTGGCCAACCTAAAAGGGTAATCTAACACCTATCTCCAGCGGAGCTTCCGGGTTACTAAAATGAAAAGTGCAATAGTGGTCCATACACTCAGGAACTGCTTTCCTTACCCTATGCACTTGTTGATGTCGTATCCACGACACTTGTACCTCTACTAACTACCAAGTCTCTTAACATGCATCTAATTGGCAGTTAGACTTAACTTACGTCCCATACGTATCGGTGATCAGCTAACACGCAAGTCCGAAGTCTATATACTACTTACAACTCACACACATCTCGTGGCACATCTGTGTCAAAGTTTATGAAAATGTACTAGACTAGTGGTAGTACCTTAACTCTAGGTCCATATGCAAAAGATAAGCAGTAAAAATATGACTAACAAGTAAGCATCATGTATTAACTGGAAGCACAGTAAAAAATCTTAAACAGTAATCATGATGCAGCTGGAGAAACTAGAAGTAAATGAACAGTAAACATGCAGTAACTAAACAGTAAAGATGCAAATAATATAAGCAGTGAATATGGCAAGGTATCTTGCCTGGTGTTGCGTCCAATGTGGTACGATGATCATGATGGCACAAAATTTGACTTCGGTGTTACAACTATGCAAGATAACCTCCGATAATGGAACAGACTATTCCATCATATCCAGAATAATCAAATTAGCTAGGGTTGATAGGAGAAAGTACAGAATTGACGAGAAAAAAGAAATAATGAGATTAGTCATGGATGGAAGGATAATCAAAGAAAATTTGATAAATAATATATATATGATTTTTGAAAACTATTTATAATACTCAAAAAACTGGTTTTTATAAGTCAAAGTAATTATAGGAAAAATACCTAAAGTCAAGTAAAATCATTTTTGGCTAAAATCTCTAAGTTCAAAAAATTTTGATTTTGGACAGAAACGATATTTCATTAATTAAAAATGCTTTAGATAAATATTCTAGAAAACCATATTTAGGGTAACCTACTTTTGTCAAATACCTTTTAGTACATAAAAATAGGTATTAATATTTTAATAACATATTTAGGGTTCGAAATCTAGTTTTGAAAATAAACATAGGGCAAAGCCTAGTACAATATTTTTGTTACAACATAATCTAAAAAATACTAATATATTTATTTAATAATAAAAATAATACTTATTATAAGAATAACACTAAAATATAATCAATAATAATAATAATATCAATAATAATGGTATAATAACTAATATAATAGCTATTGTAAAGAATACTATACTATACTACAGTAGTACATACATGCATAATACATGCTTAATTATATACATACCCCTCTGCTGGTTATAAAGAAAAAAATACATATTCCTCTCCCTTATGCAACAGTTGTCCCAAAAAAATCTTAAATAAAATAATAATAGTTAATAAAAAAATTAAGTCCCATATGTTACTTCTTCTCTCTCGAAGAGAGAGAGAGAGAGAGAAGTTTAATAGCAAAATCAAAAAAAATGGGGGGGAGAAGAGCTGAAGAGGAAGGAGAAGAAGGAGAGAAAGGGAGACGAGCGCGAGAGGGGGAGAGAGATGAGCGTAAGAGAGGGGGAGGCGGTGGGAGGAGAGAGGGAAAGAAGAGGAGGGGACGTCAAAGGGAGGGGAAGCCGGAGACAAGAGCTTACCAGCGAGGTGGTTGGCTCGCAGTGCTAGACAGAGCTCGCCAGAACATGAGGCAGCACATGGATGGTGGTGCTTGACTTCTGGAGACGCGAACGGTGTGTGGTGATGGTGGTGACGTACATGTGGTGTTGCCGGTGGCACCTAGGGTTTCGGCCACGATTTGGGTGGCTCTGTAGTGGTGGGGGTCTGTGGGGGTGATATTGGTGACGTTGGTGATGATGGGGCTGATGGTTGTCGGCGACGGGCAGGGGTATGGAGGTATGTGGTGTTGGCAGCAGATTATAGAGGTGCCAGACGTGGTGGGTATAATTGTTAGGGTTCTGGTGATTGCGAAGGTCGAGGGTTGCAGGGAGGAGGAGATGGCGGCGGTAGGTTGGTCGGGAGATGGCCGGAGCCAGGGGCGTCCTAGTTGTACAGGGGAGATATGGTGGTGGAGGAGTTTGGGCTAGGACTTTGTGGTGAGGCTGGAGGTGGTAGGCCAACAGTTGACGGTGGCGGTGATGTCGTAGTGTTCTGTCGAGGATTCTGTGGGTGTGTTGTACTGTGGTGATGGCAGGTGTCCATGCCAACTGTGGCAACTCCGACAGAGGGTGGCGGCCAAATTCTGACTAGGGTTAGGGTTAGGGTTAGGTTAGGGTGGTGTCGTGGATGGTTGTCATGTCCTGCATGACACGGAGTCGAGTCGGGGTCGTGTCAGGTGTGTTGGACACGGAGTCGAGATGAATTGTATATGTAAAAAAATTATAATCTAGTGGAAAGACATCCGGGGTCGGACCCGATGGCGTCACGGCTGACACGAGGGAGGTGAACAACGACATGGTGCACGAACACTTGTGGTGGAGCAATTTGGGTTATAAAATTTTATAGAAAAAAGAGCAAAGGAGCCTCTCCTTATATAGAAGGTGAAGACCACTAGTTGAATAAGGATTAGAATTCGTTTAAATCCTCACTAGATAATTCACCCTTTTATTTAAATCGATTTAAAACCAATTCAATCAAATCCAAATCCAAATACAATTTAAGTCTAGATAATCCCATCTTTAAAATTATTTATAATAAAATCAATTCCAAATTTAAATTACCATAATTAATTAAACATTAAATCAAACAAATTTTAAAAAATATTTTTATAATTAAAAAAATTATAATAATTAATTTTGAAAATTAAAATTTATACATGAATTAAATTTTGTATACCTCGCATGCAAATAGAATATTTACATAAAATATAGTTTTCTAAATTACTACTTATACATGTACAATAAAATAAAATAGCCTTTTTATAATAAATAAATAAAATTTACCAAATCTCGACGTGACGCATTTTACAAATTTAAGTAAAATTATTTACCTTATACTATTTTTGATAATTATACTTATTTTCTATATCTATAACAAAACTTTTTGTAAAAATATATACCTCGCATATATGTATTCGCACTCGACGTACAAATACCAAAAATAAAAACAATACCAAAATAAAAAATAAAGAATTATAGTAAAAATTTAGGGTATTTACAAGCTCGATAAATAGCTTTTTGAGGAAGAGATATCATAAGGAAGGCACCAATCGTTGAGCCCGAGATGGAGAGCTTTTCAGATGAAAGACTGAAACAAAAAGGTAGGGGTAAAATGAGACAAAGATCTTTCCCTATAGCCTCTCCTTCATCAAAGGAAGCAAAAATCGTTGGAGAATCGTCTCTAGCAAAAACCAAAATAGCAAGTCGAAAAAAGATCGCTCACAAGAAGCAAAAACCTGGCTGAAAGTCATTATTCTTCTCTAAAAATAGACCCAGATTTGGATGCCAGGGTGGAAGAAGAATTGGCAATTGCTTTCATACCACCAATTAATGCTCCCTTTAGAGAACCAGAAATTATATATCTGAGGAGGTCTTCTCGCAGGACTCCTTCCCAACAAACTAATGAAATTATAGACATTATGGGTTCACCTGCTGGGGTAACTTCATAAGTACTTGAGACATTACACAAGAATGACGGAGCGCCCTCTAAGCCTGTCCCAGATGACGAATCACTAGAGGACTGGGATGATCATGAAGATGATCAATCTCATGTGGCATCTGAATCTAAAGATTTGGTTGAGGAAGATGGCTCTGCTTTTGAAAATATAGATTTTGGCAACCTTAACGAGATTGAAGCAAGTCCACAAATGTCGAGTGGACCTACCGCACCCATATCTATTTCAGGTCCTGAAGCTTCAGATATCGAACCAGAGGTTCAGAACAAGCCTGAGAGTGCTGCGTCGCCATTTTTATCCCAAGTCAACGCTGGACAACTGAACAAGAGTCTACGAGGCTTGTTGAAAAATTACCACCAAAAGAAATTGAAAAGCTAGCTGAAATAAGTTTGTCTACAGATGGTAAACAGGATATAGGTATTACATTCTCCCACAAAATCGGCCTTCTCCATCTTTTGTTTGAAATAACACCATCTTTCCTTGTAATGATAGGTGTTGGGGAGACTCCTCCTCTTCCATCTGTGACATAGATCCAAACAACTATTGTGCCAATGACACCACTGACAGGTACCTATCTAGAGGGTATGGCCAAAGTTTGTATGATTAATCCCTTTTGCCGAATGGGATCCAAGGAATTGTATAGAGAAATATCCATTTTGCCCATATCAATACGCCGGCTATCTGTATGATTCAAGCACTTGAAAGCTTCCCTTGACATGAAATCGTAGTTGGGGATTTGCTAATATTACTTGACACACTCGAGAGGTGTGTGGTAAATCTTGGTCACGCATACCATCGTTATCTCTCAGTGATTAAATCTGATGAGCTCAATAAGCTAAATGATGCCATTTATAAGGAGAAAGTTGTCTTGTGAATTGGTTCTTAAAGACTAAGTTATCAAGGATCGTGAAGAATACGAATTTATCTCTGCTTCCTCGGTCAAGTACTCTACTTACCAAGAAAGGAACATCATACGAATGGGTGAACTTACTACCAAAATCAAAGCCCTTAGGATGCCTATGCTTTAGACGAATCAGCCCTAGCTGAGAATACTGAAAAGCAGAAGGTTTTTGTCGTTCAATCAAATGAGGCTAGGAACAAAGTTGAGAGACTCGACTTTGAACTTGTTACTCTAGAAGGGAAACACGCTGAGCTAACACCTTTTCGAGACGATGCTTCCAAGCAAGCCAAAGTCAAAAGTCGGACAGCTAACCAGAAGCAATCTAAGATAGATACTTTGAAGAAGAAGAATGCAGAGCTTTGTAAAATACATGACCATCTTTAAAGCTTTGTAACTTTTTTCTTTCTTCTGCTGGTTGATAATGGAAGCAAGGTTGTAAAACGCGCTAGGCGTCAGGCGGGAGGCCACCCACCGCCTAGCGCCTAGGCCGCCTAGGCGGCCTTCTAATATTAGGTGGTTGCCGCATATTAAAAAAATATAGGAATTGAAACTATGCTTAAGTAGAAAATTATACCCTAAATTCAAAGCCTCTCATAATAACTAAACATAGTCAAATTCATAGTTACTGTTACTGTTACTGTCCACTTCCAATATAATGAAAAAGAAAATCAATGAAGAAAATGTTACTGTACACAAAAATAAAATGTTACTGTTACCGTTACTGTCCATTTTTTTATTTCACTTCACTGAGTCACGTTTCTCTTCCACTGACTCAGACTTCACGTGAACATTAATGAAGAAGAAAGAGAAAAAGCAAAGTCAGAAAAAGAAGAACTGAAGAAAGAAAAAGAAGACTAAAAAAGAAAAAGAAGAAAAAGAGTGAGAAGAAGAAGAAGAGAAGAAGAAGAGGAGAAGCCCTAACCGGGCTGCTCCTACTGCTGCGTCTTCTTCAGCGGGCTGCTGCTGCTGTGTCGTCTTCTTCTTCTGTTGCTGCTGCTGCGTCATCTTCTTCTGCTGCTGTAAAACGACTAGGCGGCCGCCCTACCGCCTCGAGCGTCCACGCCTAGGCGACCGCCCCACCGCCTCGAGCCACCTAGGCGGCCGCCTAAGGCCGCTTTTCTGGCCGGACCGCTTGGGATCCGATTTCGACGGAATCTTGGATGGCACCTGGCTGTCCAGCACCTAGGCGCCGCCTAATCCCGCCTTTTAGAACACTGAATGGATGTATCATGTATCTTCATTTAATTTTTTGAAAACATAGAAAAATATCATGATTTTGTGGACCTATTATCTGTAAGATACCAAATTAGGTATAGATAATAGATATGAAAATTAATCACTATCAGAGGTAATATGGACATGATAGATATTTGAAGTAGACCTATTATCATTGGCATACCAGGTTAGGTATAGATAATAGATATAAAAAATTGATCACTATCAGAGATAATATGCGCATGATAGATATTTGAAGTGGATCTATTATCCTTGGCATAACCGATTAGGTATAGATAATAGATATAAAATGTTTTGTCAGAGGTATTATGGACATGAAAGTGGGTTTTATTAGACCCATTACTTATGGCGCACTCGACTACATGCAAATAATAGGATATAATCAGAAACTATATTAGAGGTAAGATGGATTTGATAGTCATTCCTGGATAAATTTGCTCAAAGGTAATATGAACTTGGCAAAAAAATTAGAACTCTGTAGAGAAAGTCGATGCTATGGAATATTTCAGAGGTAATATGGTATGAATATACTTTTTAAAGTAAAGAGATAATATGGATCTGGCAAATTTATGAGTCTCTATAGACTTGTAGAATAATTCAGAGATAATATGGACATAAATATTCTTTCGAAAAATAGATTATTTTAATTCCAACTGGGGAATTAAAACAAGATGACTTTTAAAGCGGCTTGACTATAATAAAGGATTATATAATGAAGAGATTGTTTAGAAAAATTCTTACAAGAAAGTTTCGTAAGAATTGAAGGGGATTCCAATGCGGAATTTGTGAGGACCCATTATTTATGACTTATCCAGAGCTGCTGGGATAAAAATAATGGTTCAAAGCGAAAGAGGTGTTGATATTAGCATGTCGGATATTCATTACTCCAGAAAGAAAACGTAAACACTGTACAAAACTTGTTGGGGAATACAAGACAATGTCTATTGTAGTTTAGACATAATACTTTTTTAAGAATTTGTCACTAATAGGCATCATCAGTAAATCTCCATTAGACTTTGTTAGCCTATACGCTCCATTCAAATACACTGATTTGACAACAAAAGGTCCTTCCTATTTAGCTACGAATTTTCCTTTGCTTTTATGTGCCATAACTATAGGCCTTCTTACTGAAAGAATTAGGTTACCGACCTGAAAAACTCGCTCATTTACCTTCTAGTTGAAAGCTTTGGAGATGCGGGCTTGATATAACTCAATTCGTTGTTGAGCCATGAGTCATTTCTCATCGAGTGCTTCCAACTCTTGTAACCGTAGACAGTCATTATCTTTAGTTGTTAACTAATTGGATAAAGCAATTCGGAGAGAAGGGATTTGAATCTCCAGAGGAAGAACTGCTTCGCTTCCATAGACCAAAGAAAACAGCATTGTACCAGTCGGAGTCTGTACTGTAGTGCGATACGCCCAAAGACATTCACTAAGCTTCTCATTCCAATTATATTTATTAGATGAAACGAACTTCTTGAGTAACTTAATAATAGTCTTGTTGAAAACTTCGGCTAAACCATTAGCTACGAGGTTGTAAGCTGTAGAGGCTATATTCTGGATCTGGTTTCTCTCACAAAACCGATAGAATTCAATGCTCACAAATTATGGGTTATTGTCATAGACAATCCTCCGAGGTACTCCAAAATGATAGGTAACATGATGTTTAATGAAACTGATGACATTAGAAGTTTTTACTTCAACAAGTGGTATAGCTTCCGTCCACCTAAAAAAATAGTCAGTTATCGCTAGGATAAATCGATGTCCCATAGAAAAAGAAGGATTGATAGTCCAATGATGTCCATTCTCCAAGTCTTAAAGGGCCATAATGGTCGTCGGATGCAGAAATTTCGAAGGTTGATGTATGATGTTTGCATGAATTTGACAAGCCTTACATTTTCTTGAGTAATCTATGGCATCGACCACCATAGTGGGCCAATAATAGCCCAAACGCCTTAGTCGATCTTGTAATTTTGGGCCAGGTTGATGGGTCCCAAAAGTACCGTCATGAGCTTTACGAAGGGCCTATTTAGCTTCTTCCTCGGATAAACTGTTGACACAAAGTCACAGTCAACCAAATATTGATAACATTGACTAAATAATACTTGTAATAATTCAATACGACACACGACGACTACATCCAGCTCAAGCCAGACGACAGCTCAGTTTTGCAAATGCAGCCATTTTTGAAGTCTGTATTTTTATATTTATTGAGTTTAGAATGATTGTAAGCTGAGTTGTGCTGAGTTCTTGAGACTAAACCCATAACCTATCCAAAATCCATAAAGCTCCACATCCAAAATAAGCCTATTGGACCCTTAGAACCATTATGTGCTCTGGAGACAGAGTTCGGGCCGAACTCTGCCTCCACACAGAGTTCGGGCCGAACTCTGTCCCCTAAAAATTGGTACCCTAATTTTTAGGGTTGGCTGGTTGCTAGTTGTCCAACGGCCAAATTTTTGAAAATTTCTACCAGAATTCTGGCCGAATTCTGCCTGATAAAACCCTATAAATAGGCCAAGAATTCTCTCATTTTCAATCATCCAATCTTCACTTCTCTTCTCTCTTAAGCTCAATATAAGCCATACCCTTCTTCATCTACTAGCCACAAGCTTCCTAAGTCTCGAGTGCTCAGCATCTCTCAGTTAGGAGTCTTGTGCAATAGTTCAAGAAGTCGCTTGGAAAATTCCAAGCATCGCCACTGCGATCCTTTGTAAGAAGTTGACGTGCTCTTCTGAAGAAAAGGCACAGGGTGTAACTACTATTTCACAAATAGTGGATTTAATCCTGAGCTAGAGTTCTCAGGCCTGGACTAGTCCTCCACGAGGAAAACCAGGTTAAAATCGGCTGTGTTTGCGTATGCTTTCTTGCTCCTTATTTATTTTTGCACTTTCTCTAATTATTCTTAGATTGTGAAAGAGTTTAAATTTTTAATTGGCTATTATCGCTATAAACTCTATTCACCCCCTCTAGAGTTGCCATCTGTTCTTCAATTGGTATCAGAGCTCTGTTCTCTTTACAAGGACTTACATCCTAGAGCTGATCCATGGCAACCACACAATCCTTGATTTCCAATCACGGTGAAGGATAGTCCACTCATAGGCCTCCCCTATTTGATGGAACTAACTACACGTATTGGAAAACAAGGATGAGCTTTTATCTCAAGTCGCTAGACTTTGACCTATGGATTATCGTCACTGACGGTTACAAAAAGCCCGCCAGGAGAGTTGTCAATGGTGATCTTATTGAAAAATCATATGACAAATATTCTGACGAGGAGAAGAAACAGGCAAGTCTAGACGCGAGAGCTATTACTGCTTTATTTTGTACTATAGACAGGAATGAGTTCAACAGGGTCTCTACATGCACCACCTCTCATGAAGTATGGAGACTTCTAGAAATGACGCATGAAGGAACCACCCAAGTCAAGGAATCAAAGATAAGCCGTCTCACGCAAGAATACGAGGCTTTCAAGATGAAGCCCAATGAGACGATCACGCAAATGTTCACAAGATTCCTCGACATCATCAACCCCCTGTCCTCGCTCGGCAAGCAATATTCAAATCACGAGAAGATTCGCAAGCTACTTAGGGGGCTACCAAAAATTTGGAACCCTAAGGTGACAGCCATCATAGAAGGAAATGATCTCACAACCATGTCCATGGAGACCTTGATGGAAAAGCTAATGACTCATGAGCTTGACCTCAAGGACTTCGAAGAGCCTGCTCCTAAGGCTAAGGAGATCGCACTTAAAGCTCACCGACGAAGGGCGGAACCAGAAGAGACGGATGATGATGACTCAGAAGATGATCAAGCTCTTATGGTCCGTAACTTCAAGAAATTCCTTCGCTTCAATCGAAGAAAGAAGGAACCACAAGAAGATGGTGAAGAAGAGCCAACCTGCTACGGTTGCAAGAAGACTAGACATGTCCGAAAAGATTATCCATTCTTGAAGAAGAGCAACCGCTATGAGAAGCCATACAAGAAAAGAACACTCCTCAAGATACGACTAATGTGTGCCTAATGGCGACGTCCGACAAGGTATCAAACGAAACTCTTGACGACTTCACTTTTGATGAACTTGGCGATGCTTTCACCGATTTACTTAGTGATCACAAAAAGGTCATTGGTAAATACAAATATGCCAAGGACAAAATCAAAAGTCATGAAGTCGAAATACAAAGACTTTCTCTATTACTTGATAACATTAGAGACACTACACCCACGGATGTCACTGATGAGGTATCTAAGCTTAAAATAAGCTTACATGATGCCGAGGCACGCATTGAACAACAAACACAAGAAATCACAACACTCAACACGGAGCTTGCAGAAGAAAAGAGTAGACACAAGATTTCTATTACTAAGATGCATGGTTTGAATGCTAAGATTACTGAATTGCAAGCTGTCTCTAAGAAACTAGAGACTAAATTGGAAAAATAGGTTGCTCAACCTCAAACCCAATCACATGAGACACACACAAAGCATGACACCACTCATACTAGTCAACCACGTCATCCTCATGCTGCTCATAATCATGCTTACATGTACACACACTTTCACAAAGGACACAAACCACATGCACGTAGAAATAATTATCATATGTCACAAAATCATCATGCTCCACACAAATACAATCATCATCATGTTGCACAAAGACACAATCAATATCACTCTACATATAGAAATCATCACCATGCCATACCATATAGACAATATCATCATATCACTCCACATCACACTATACATAGTCATCACCACCATGCTAATTCTACATATCATCACACTTTTCCTCATCATTCTGCTTATAGATATCATCAGCATGCTCCTAATATAAATAGGAATGCTACATGTACTTATTGTGGTTTACATGGACACATTTCACCACAATGTAGAATTAGAAGATTAGTAGATAGAAAGATATATGCATAGTTTCCAAAAACTAACTCTTCAGGACCCTCAAGAACTTGGGTACCAAAGGTCACATCTACTCTTGATGTAGGTGGACCTTCCCTCCTCAACTAAGAGTAAGTGGATTCTCGATAGTGGATGCTCGCGACATATGACGGGAGACGCAAATCTTTTCGCATCACTATCGATGAAGAGAGAAGGATATGTATCCTTCGGCAACAACCTAAAAGGTTATATTATAGGTAATGGTAATATTGGTTATCCTCCCTCTTCCGTAATAAAGGATGTCTGCCTAGTGACCGAGTTAAAGCATAACCTGCTCAGCATCAGTCATCTTGCTGACCATGGATATGACATTAACTTTGGACAAAACAAATACCTTATTTATGATAGGTCAACAGGAGACATTATTTTTGAAGGGGTAAGAGAGGATAATATTTATATTTTCTATTTGTCTATAGATACTAATAATGCAGGTAGATGCCTATATGCTCATAAAGATGAAAGATTACTATGGCACCAGCGTCTTGGTCATGCAAATATGGATACTATTTCCAGACTATCGACCAAGAAGCTAGTTAGAGGCTTGCCCGATATCATATTCAAAAAAGACACCATATGTGCCGAATGTGAGTTGAATAAGGCAACCAAGTCCTCTTTCCATTCCATAAACTCTGTAAGCACTACTAGACCCTTGCAACTACTCCATATAGATTTATTTGGCCCTAGTAGAGTAGCCAGTCTTGGTGGAAAACTCTATGCCTTTGTTATTGTTGATGACTTTTCAAGATTTACTTGGGTTTTCTTTCTTACAAATAAAAGTGATGCTATTTCGGTTTTCAAGATTTTTGTTAAGAAAGTTCAAAACGAAAAAGGCTACATGATTACTCGAATCCGAAGTGATCATGGAGGCGAGTTCAAAAATTATGATTTTGAAAAGTTTTGTGATTCCAATGGTTTTGATCATGAGTTTTCTTGTCCAAGAACTTCTCAACAAAATGGTGTTGTGGAGCGGAAGAATAGGACTCTTGGCGATATGGCTAGAGTCATGTTAAACAAGTTTTCACTTCCGAAATACTTTTGGGCTGAAGCTGTCAGTACAGCATGCCACATTTTAAATAGGGTGCATATTCGTCCTATTACGAAGAAAATACCCTATGAGCTTTGGTTTGGGAGAATCCCAAATGTTTCTTATTTTAGAGTTTTTGGTTGTAGATGTTTTATCCTTAACACCAAAGACAACTTAGGCAAATTTGATGCCAAAGCTGATGATGGTATTTTTCTTGGCTATGCTGCCAAGAGTAAGGGATATAGAGTTTTTAACAAATGCTCATTAATTGTTGAAGAGTCTACAAATGTGACTTTTGATGAAGATAACAGTGCAGCAGCTACTCTTGATGATGACGTTGAGCCATCAACTTCTACTCCAATGAATACCACAACCGAAACCAATTCTCTGGAGGGCTTGCCAAAGAAATTTTCTTTCAAGCCATCACATCCAGAAAACTTGGTGATTGGTGAGGTTTCACGTGGAGTAACTACTAGATCATCATTAAGAGACTCTATTGCTAGCACTGCCTTTATTTCACAAATTGAGCCGAAAAACATTTTAGAAGCTTTCAATGATGAATTTTGGATTTCTGTTATGCAAGAGGAACTCAACCAATTCGAGAGGAGCCAAGTATGGAAACTCGTTCCTAGACCGGCTAATCACTCGATTATTGGTACCAAATGGGTTTTTAGAAACAAAGTGAATGAAGATGGTTCAGTCACATGCAACAAAGCTCGTCTAGTAGCTCAAGGATACAATCAAGAGGAAGGTATCGACTACGATGAGACGTATGCTCCTGTTGCTAGATTGGAATCTATTCAGATGCTTTGTGCATTTGCAAATTTTCAAAATTTCAAATTATTTCAAATGGATGTTAAAAGTACTTTCTTGAATGGATTTATTAAGGAGGAAGTTTATGTGAAACAACCTCCTGGCTTTAAAAATCACAAATTTTTCGACCACGTGTTCAAGCTAAAGAAAGCACTGTATGGCCTCAAACAAGCCCCTAGAGCTTGGTATGAACGGCTAAGCAATTTCTTGCTTGAGAAAGGTTTTTCAAAAGGAAAAATTGACACCACACTTTTCATAAAATCTTTTAAAGACACTATTCTTTTAGTACAAATATATGTAGATGATGATATTATATTTGGTTCCATTGATGAAACCCTTTGTCAAGATTTTGCCAAGTGTATGCAGACCGAGTTTGAGATGAGCATGATGGGGGAGCTCAACTACTTTCTTGGATTGCAAGTCAAACAAATGTCAAATGGAACCTTTATCTGTCAGTCGAAGTATACAAAGGACATGCTGAAGAAATTCGACCTTGACAATGTCAAACCAATCAGCACTCCTATGGCTACTTCAACTAAACTCGAACCAGATGATAGCGAAAAACCCGTAGATCAACGTAAGTATCGAGGTATGATAGGCAGTCTACTTTACCTTACTGCTAGTCGCCCTGATATTATGTTTAGTGTTTGCTTGTGTGCTAGATATCAAGCTAATCCTAAGGAATCACACATGACCGCGGTTAAGCGTATCTTTCGATACCTTAAGGGTACAGTTACAGTGGGCCTATGGTATCCCAAGTCAACATCATTTGACCTCATTGGTTACTCTGATGCTGACTTTGCCGGATGCAAGGTCGACCGTAAAAGTACGAGCAGTACGTGTCATTTATTAGGAAAAGCTTTAGTCTCTTGGTTTAGCAAGAAGCAGAATTCTGTCGCACTATCCACAACAGAAGCTGAATACATCGCAGCTAGGCGTTGTTGTGCACAAATTCTGTGGATGAAGCAAACCCTTGAAGACTATAATTTATCTTTCATGCATATTCTAATCTTTTGTGACAACACTAGTGCTATAAATCTTACTAAGAACCCCATTTGTCACTCACGCACGAAGCACATTGAAATTCGTCACCACTTTTTGCGTGATCATCAGCAAAATGGCACGATTAACTTAGAATTTATTGACACTGATCATCAGTTAGCAGACTTCTTCACAAAACCATTATCCGAAGAGCGCTTCAATTTTCTTTGTCGTGTACTTGGAATCTTAGATGAAGCTGTTGTAAATTAAGATAAACCTGCGTAAATATCGAGTATATCTTGATTCTATTATGATGAACTTGCTATGGGTACAAGCCGAAAGGATCCTTCTGACAACAAGGCGTAAAAGCCTAAGCGACACGGTGCACTAGTCCTCAGGACTACCGCTAGCTGGGATCCGGCCCCTGTAGCTAACCTATGGCAGCTTCAAAATATTGAATTATGATATAATTCTTTGTTTATTATATGGTTCATTTTCATTTATCACATGCTGAAATACTAAAGTTTTCATCTTCATATTGCTGCTTCAAACTCACTATCTGTTAGTCTTTTGTTTACCTATTTGATCTTTTCTGTAATTATACTCATGTCTTATATTGGTCTTATTTTACTTAACCAATATTTTTCACTTTTCTGCCTGATTCCTGTTCTGTAACCAGGACCCGGAATTCGGGCCGAACTCTGCCCCTACCAGAGTTCAGGCCGAATTCGGCTCGACTGTTCCAGAACCGGGAACAATCCCAGCCGTTGATCTAAATTAAGATTCAATGGTCATGATTTGATCCGACCAAGAGAAACCCTCACCATATTTTCGGTTTCTCTTCCCTCTCCTTCCTCATTACCACCTTTTTCACTTCTCCAACACAATTCTCTCCAAACCCTAACCCTAATTTCTCCTTTCTAGAGCTCCATTCTTTCCCAAACTCTAGGAGAAGGCTTATTCTCAAATTCTCCTTCATTGTTCATCACTAGTTTGAGGTATAATTCCTTACTTTTCTATATCTCAATTTCTTTCATTATCTATTGTATTATGGTTCCTCGTCTGTTCAACCACAGAAAGAGACTTCGGACAGAGGGAGCATCCTCATCGAATGCTCCTCCACGCGTTGAACCGCCCGTTGCACCACCCGTTGCACCGGCCATTGAACAACAAATCCATCCGTTGTTCAATCCTCCACGTTCCCATGATCCAAACACTTACGACGACCGAATTTTTATATCACTAGACGCCTCAAATGAATAGTTTAGTGATTTTCGGACACGTCCAGTATTTGCGGGACACCCTATCAACTTTACTATATTCTCACAATATGATGCACTATTTTATGACCTTTGCCTTGATGAACTCGTTACCTCAAATTCGGTCATTTATCGTAGTGCCATTCAAATGTTTTACTGCAACTTAATCCATGATGACACTCATATTTATTCACGAGTTGCGGGAATTGATATCTCCTTTGATGATTTTGAATTGGCCGAATATCTTGAGCTTCAAGAGCCTAATTCTTGGGAAAAGCTTGTAGAAGCTAGATCCTTTATCTTTCCCGAAGGGATTTCACTTGAAAGCTTCAAGGACGACCTGTGTAGCTCTAACACATGTCCTCGTAAACTTTTGGCAAAATTTCTCAATCCTTATTTCTATGAGCTTCATCGGATCATTTTCAACACCATTCTACCCAAAGCGGGTTCTACCGATGAAGTCACTTATTTTGAGATCTCAGCATTGTACCATCTCCACTTCCATGTTCCCTTTAACCTTCCACGCATAATGATGGATTGGATGATCAACAGTAGGAAGAAACCAAGATCTTTGGTTTATGCATTATACCTTCCTATGATCTTTCGTGCGTTTCATATACCCCTTGATGAGTGTCCATTCTTACCTGCCCCTGCCTTCCTCTCTAAGGCAAGGAGGCTTCAGGCGACCATTGGCTCACCAGTAGTGTCTGAGCATTCTGATGATGAGCCAGATGCCCCTCCTCTTGGACAGGATCCTCCTCCTCCTCCTGCCACTCTTGAGTCTCTTCAGGCCATGCTCCGAGATCGCTTCACTTTGGAGGACGATCGTTGGACTCAGCTGGATTACCAGACTATTTTGCAGATGAGTGCTATCAGCAACTCGCTGCATGATATTCGGTATTCCATGTCTCGCCATCCAACCATGCCCATTCATATAGAGCGAGACCCAGATCGTGAGGGATTTCGTATTGATGACCCTTGGGTTCGTCGCTACATGGATCCGGATGCGGCATTTGTGGACCCATGTCGCTCCTTTACTGATCCATCGGACGGCGCCGGGCCCTCTCATGCTCGATGATGGATATGGATTACTCTTGATGATGCTACTGAGGATCTTAGACTATGGTTTATATATTTTGCTTTAGTTACTTTTATGTACTTGATTTGCAGTAGACTTATTATGACTTGTGACTTTTGAGACTTTGGTAGTTCTATTATCATTTTATCTGTCATTATGACTCTTGAAACATTTGGTCATTATCTTAGTTTATACACAGTTTCCTCTCTTTGGGTGTGTTTGCCAGTTATTATTTGTCTTCTCATATTGCTAAATGCCAAAAAGGAGAGATATGTGTCTATTCTGTTTGGTTTATATATGCTTTTGGAAGAATATTCTTAACAGGCCAAGTATCACAGCATTTTTTACGGGGGAGCTATTCTTAAGCTCGGCACGAAATATGGGGGAGCTATACTAATTATGGGGGAGCTATACTTTTGTCACCTCATGTGTCCAGGTATAAATATTGAATATACAATTATTATTTTGTCAATTATCAATATGGGGGAGATTGTTGACACAAAGTCACAGTCAACCAAATATTGATAACATTGACTTAATAATACTTGTAATAATTCAATACGACACACGACGACTACATCCAGCTCAAGCCAGATGACAGCTCAGTTTTACAAATGCAAACATTTTTGAAGTCTGTATTTTTATATTTATTGAGTCTAGAATGATTGTAAGCTGAGTTGTGTTGAGTTCTTGAGACTAAACCCATACCCTATCCAAAATCCATAAAGCTACACATCCAAAATAAGCCCATTGGACCCTTAGAACCATTCTGTGCTCTGGAGACAGAGTTCGGGCCGAACTCTGCCTCCACACAGAGTTCGGGCCAAACTCTATCCCCTAAAAATCAGCACCCTAATTTTTAGGGTTGACTGGTTGCTAGTTGTCCAACGGCCAAATTTTTGAAAATTCTTACCAGAATTCTGGCCGAATTCTGCCTGATAAAACCCTATAAATAGGCCAAGAATTCTCTCATTTTCAATCATCCAATCTTCTCTTCTCTTCTCTCTTAAGCTCAATATAAGCCATACCCTTCTTCATCTACTAGCCACAAGCTTCCCAAGTCTCGAGTGCTCAGCATCTCTCAGTTAGGAGTCTTGTGCAAGAGTTTAAGAAGTCGCTTGGAAAATTCCAAGCATCGCCACTGCGATCCTTTGTAAGAAGTTGACGTGCTCTTCTGAAGAAAAGGCACGGGATGTAACTACTATTTCACAAATAGTGGATTTAATCCTGAGCTAGAGTTCTCAGGCCTGGACTAGTCCTCCACGAGGGAAACCAGGTTAAAATCGGCTGTGTTTGCGTATGCTTTCTTGCTCCTTATTTATTTTCGCACTTTCTCTGATTATTCTTAGATTGTGAAAGAGTTTAAATTTTTAATTGGCTATTATCGCTATAAACTCTATTCACCCCCATCTAGAGTTGCCATCTGTTCTTCATAAACATCGTAGAAGTAGCCCGTCATACGATCTTCGATACAACATTTTGGTTGCTGCATCATAAAAGAAGCGGAGATAACGCCTCTTTATTGAAATAGCCTCCTTCGAATCATCGGAAAGAATTCCATAAACAGCATACTATATAAATAGGAATCTCTAATCTTTAAAATCAACGTTCGCCGTTGTTGAATAACTTTGATAAATATCCTGATTATTCTTATTACAAAATAATTCTCGACCAATCATTGTAATCAAATTCTGGGTATTGACTGGAATAGCAAGTAATGTTGCCAAACCTGCTAGAGCATCAGCTTCTGTATTTTCTAACCGAGGTACATATTCAATAAAGAACCCGGAGAAAGTAGTAGCTATTTCGAGAGTTGTTTGATAATATGGAATAAGATCTTCATGACGAACCTCATATTTTCCACGAACTTGACTGGCTATCAACTTGGAGTCACCATAAGCTTCCAGATAATCTATCCCCAGCTGTTTGGCCAACTGGAGTCCACTATAAGAAAATATAGCATTTACGACGCACAATTTACGACGTGTGGTTGTTGCGCATTGTAACACTCTTTTATATAGTACAAAAATGTGCGTCATAAAAGAGTTATTTTTTGTTATTTTTACGGCATGTTTCATATGCATGTCATAATTGAAGACTCATTTACGGCATGCATTTTTGCACGTTGTAATTGAAAGCTCATTTACGACATACATTTTTGCGTGTTGTAATTGACGATTCATTTACAACATGTATTTTTGTGCATTGTGGTTGAAGACCTTATTTATAGCATGCTTTTTTGCACATTTTGATTGAAAACTGATATACAGCATGAAGTATTGTATTTTTTTACTAAAATCCTCGTATGACAGGCATGGAGTACTACTTGTAAAAAAAATGGATAAGGAAGTGGCAGCTTCGTATCCGTGATAAGTGAACACAAAGAGTCTACAATTTTTAAACCAGCCTTAGGAACACCAAAGTAATCAACAGCAAAACGTCTTTCATTAGGTATGTACATGATTTCTTCTTCTGGGAAAACATCCTCGGGAAGTTTGATATATGGAGGTTTATTTACAACGTTTGCTCCTATAGCGATCGCAACATGAGTCAGATCGATCACCAGGGCCTCATCCGGTTGAACTGGATGTTTGCTTTGACGAAGGTCAACCACGAACGATTCGACTTTCTTAGTCCTTGGGTCAAGCACTAGAGGTTCCTTCTTCTTTGTCCTCAGATCAATAACCAGAGGCTCCTCTTTCTTGATGTTCGTTTTGTTGTTGTGTAGATCAACAACGAAAGGTGTACTACCCCTTTTATGAATCTCCTATGAAGTGCTGACATGCTCCTTCCATACGAGATCTTTCAAATATATAGCCATGGGCTCTTCAACTGGTTCTTTTCACACATGACCTTTCAAATATATAGTTAAAGGTTCTTCAGTGGTTTGATCAGTAGATGCTTCTTTCGGCGTGTCATTAACATCCTCCTCCTTGTCCACCACTAGATGTGATGGTTCGTTGTCAGATGGCCTCTGATCCAAAGGTTTATACAACATTGCATCAGAGAAATATACTTCGACCCCTTTGAAAGGATCGACATCTGCGAATTCTGTACAGACTACCCCCACCTCATTCATATATTTGAAATACTGGTGAAGAGTAGACGGTACAAGAAGATTTTCATGTATCCACAGTCATCCTAACAAAATGTTGTAGGACACATTGGCATCAATGATATAGCATATGACTTCAGTCCAGAGGTTTTTGATCTGACACTTGATATAGATCTTCCCTAGAGGATGACTTCGTCCGGTATTGAAGCCAGTGATAGTAGTGGAGATAGCTGAAAACTTGTGCATTGGAATTCCCAATATCTGAAGAAACTTTCGAGGGATAACACGCACATATGAGGCGGGATCAATATAGATGTGGTCGACCTTACAAGCCTGGTGTACCCTGTGTGATACAGGGGTCTATCATAGCAGCTGTTCTTCAACAACATGTCTTTCTATATGAAAGTGATGCTTGGAATCTTCTCTGACACACTATAACAATGAGTCCGCATGCAGCAACGCCTCACTCAATGCATTTCATGTCTCTTTGGAGAGACGGAGCAACTCCAATATGGATAACCGAGCCTGGGTATTAGCAAGTTGTGCCAATATGTCAAAATTGAACGGCTTGTCAATCCAAGAAGATTAGATTTCCTTAAGGATTTATCAAACCTTAGTTCTTTCCGTTTTTCTTTTTCTTCTGGAGTCTGTTTGGATGGACCTAATTCAGATGGACCCGAAGTAGCAGGTGGATTTGAAATAGGGACAGCGGGAAGGGGATTATGATCTTGCTCTTGGCTGAAAGTCCACAAGTAGGCTTTTTTGAACCTAGTCTCCCTGACTAGAGCTTCATTGACTATAAAACATGGTTTATTCTTCTCCTTTCCCTGGGATTGGAGGTAGAAGATATAGGTTTCGAATCCATATCTTGGAGCAGGTCAGGATGGATCTATATAACCTCAACACGCTGAGTAGTGAGTGATATAAGTCCTTTTGTTACACGTTGAGTAGTGAGTGATATAAGTCCTCTTGTTTGACCACGAACCGGAAGAAGATTGACAACATGTAATGTCGCCATTGGTATCGATGTGACACCGTCTTGAACTTCAATTGCAGGAAGATCCCCAAACTGGAGGGAAACAAGATTCGCAGATACTTGTTTCTCATCTCTATGCAACGATATGGCCTTTGAATCCAATAATTATTAGATATGGTTCTTTAATATATAGCAACCCTTCGTAGGATAATGCAAATACTAGTGATAGAAACAATACTTCAGATCATTAGTCCATCCAACTTCCTCTGGTCTGCGAGGGGAGGAAGTTACAACTTGTTACCCTTCATAAAAGATATTCAGTGTGAGGGCTTCATTGAATGTGTAGCACGGCTTGGGTCTCGGCACAGTTGGAGCTTTTATGGGATGGGACTGCAGAAACATCCACCATAAATGACACCTTTTCTTTATAAGTTTTTCCAGAAGTATTATTATTCTGGAGGCGTTACCCTTTATCTTCTGGTGACTTGAGTCCAATTAAATGCAAAACTTGGACGGATTCTTCTGCCTTCTCGGCAGCAGCGATGAAAGCTGGCCAATCATTATAGCCTCCAGTCCCAATGCAGAATCTGACTATGGTAAGAAATTACTCCTGCATATATCAACCAATATTGACTGAGGAGTCCCAGGATGCAACTTCATTTCTAATCTCCTGAATCGTTCAATGAATTCACGTGCTGGCTCTTTATTATCTTGCTTTATTGCAATGAGCTTTGACATGGAGACGTCATCTATCCCCTCATAGAACCTGGTCAGGAACAATTGCTTCAAGTCTTTGAAGATTTTAATGCAAGCATCAGGCAGAATACAAAACCATTCAAAAGCCACTCCCTTCAAGGTACCGATAAACAATTTAGACCAAAGTTCATTATTTTTTGGTATGTGAACGGTCTGGGAGTAAAAGTATGTCAAATGATGTATAGGTAAGGTAAACATGTTCCATCATAAGGAATTAGTGATTGGGGTTTGTACTTCGGAGGACAAACCACATCATCCTATTTTGAAGGATAAGGGCAAGACATTCCCATTTGATGGAGCTCCTCTTTTGAACTCATATCATCTAATCGAGCATTGATGCCTCGAATAGCTTCTAGAGTATCAATTGCCTGGTATGTAGAAGTGGACTGTATGATAGTTGGTTGTGCCTATTGCGTTACTGTCATAGGAATATTTTCAACTATTGGTGGTGTATTAGGGTTCAACGACACCCCAATTGTATCTTGATCGGCAGGAGACTGAGTTGATGGATGAAAATGATGTAGGGTTATTTGTACATTCATTGTTGTCTGCATCTACTGCATAATTCTCATAATATTTTGTAGCAAATTCTCGAGATTATCAATTCTTTGTCGATCACTACTACCTCCATCTTCATTACCCGTCATAAACACAGATGTTATATGTGGACTACCAGATGGAGAGGTATACAGGGAAGTATCACTAGAATTAGTGATGCTTTACCCTGATCGTGAGATTGTATCGTCTCTAGTTCACTAGAAATGCTTCTTTCTGAAGTCTGAAGTACTCTATCATCATATTGGGATATAGAATGATCAAAGACTGGGAGAGTGCTACCCCCAGTATTATCTCGTTATGGAACTTAAAGCATGCTAGAAGAATGTCTAGATCGGGAACGAGTTCCTTGATAAACACCTTCTGGTGAAAGGGCTCTTTAACCTCCTCTAGATGAAAAGGATGAAGATGCATGATCATCTCCTCGACTTGATGTTGCATAAACCAAGGCTACACGTAACTCATCTTCATTATCAGAAAGTTGTTGTCTAAGACATGACAAATCCTACAAGTTTGGTTGTAATCTTTGGAAAATAAATTGTCTAGCAGGTTGATCAACTATCTTTGAGCAACAGCAATTGATAACAATCTTTGCACAAGAATATCTTTGATTAGACATGATTGTGTTTGATGACATGTCCATTGATTAACGTTTGTGTCGAAGCATGTCATGTAGATCAACAGAAGGATATATGACCTCATTTCCCTTCTTATGCGCCTAGACAGAGTCCATGCATGAAAAAGTTGGTTTATGAACTCGTCAACCTATTTTATGTACTTGGGAAAACCCAATACTTAGGTCTTGAGAAGTTTTGCCATGTGACTCATTTTGTGTACATGGGGAGGCAATGCATAAGACACATGAGTTTACTGCATATAAAAGAGAAGTGCATGGGAGATTAGGGTGCATAGATTTCAGCTTGTACAACTTTCCATCGTCTGCACGCATAACACGGAGAGGCGCATGAGCAGGAGCCGATTCGTGATGCATAGAATCTATAGAGAAAGAAAGTTTGTACAAGACAGATTTCTTTTCTCCAGTCATGTGTCTAGAGTTCTGTATTGTGGCAAGACTCGTCTCTTGGTGTGTGAGGTAGAAGTTCCAACATTTAAATCTTTGTCATTGTAGTGTTTTCCTCGACCAAAAATCAAATGTTGTGCATTCTTTTTGCCGAAGTTGGAGCAAGTGGCTCTATTACGGATGACAACCTTATTTTTAGATGCATGATTGACATGCGCCTTCTTAGTGTTCTTCTTCCTGCGGGAAGCACAGGGTTTGGCTGATGGCTCACTGATAGTGCCTCCCTTAGACGCATGATGAATTTTATGCATCTCAATAGTAAAAAGTTCTTTGGAAACAGTCGTGGCTGACACTGAGCTATACGCTTTGGAGCTGTTATTTTGGCTAGCATTAACCAGAGCTTTCCCCTTGCCATCAGCGACGTTGGGAAGAGCAGAGAGAGACTTTGGGACCCAGGCTTTACGAACACGTTTGGCTTTCTGTCCCTTAGCGGTCGGAGTAGAGTCTTTGTCTGACAGCATTGCTTCGTATGCTTGTTAGTCAAATTGCACAACCAACATCTTTTCAACTAAACCAAGTTTTGTGATATCGGATCACCACCACTTTTCCATCGGTGAAGAAAGTCGTCCCCAGGAGAGTCGTCATTTTTGTTTCAACACAAAAAGTCTAGAAATACTGAATTCTTTGTATTATTGTAAAGAAAATAGTACAACAAGATTCTTTAACAAGAATTCTGAGTACAATAAAAATCTGGAGATTGGGGCGATGGAGATTAAGTCGACTTTGACTTCTTTACTCCGTTGACGATCTGATGCGAAGGTTGATGAAGCTTGCCTGTTGTTGAACTTTTGACACCAAAGGGAAGTTATCACTGAAAGCTCTCTCTTTCTGGAATTTTAGCAAAGATGTAGCATACGTAGCCTCTCTTTGTGTGTGTATATGTGTGTTCCATGCGAGGAATACACTATCCTCTATTTATAGCTTTTCTTTACTGGAATAGCTATGTGCGTATATCCAAAAAATACAATGTCTTCTGCCTCAGAGACGCATAAAACTAGATAGGTGCATGAGCCTTAGGGGTTAGTGGGGAGTGAACGTGTTCGAGAATCACGTATAGCTCGTCACGTGTTTTGAGACGTACTGTACAAAACACTGCCATATCAGCACACGATCTCTTTATTGTAGATTAGCTATGTGTCAAATAATATTAGACACATAGTATTTGACTGCTTACTGCAAAAAATATCGCTTCATAGAATAACTATGTGTCAAATAAAACTTGAACGCGTAGCTTTTAACTGCATACTACAAACAACCGTCACAGAAATAGTCGTATAAAACTGTACTTTTTATAGCTGTTGAAGTGTAATGATGATGGTGACGTAATCACTGACATCTTCCTCGTAATCTGATCACTATACACTGCCCGAGGTTCCCTTTTTCGTATAAGAGAAGAAAATGTCATACGTCAAATGGACCACCGTCTCTCTGACTCGCCTTCAACTATGCGTCTTTTTCAGTCAACATTCAAGAGCCCATAGTGCTTCATGGAGTGCTTCAACTTTGAAACTTTTAAAATTTAGGCCCATGAAATCTATGTGCCCCTTCTTGTATTTTTTTCATGCTTCTACATGAGTGTCCTTTGATTTAGTGCAAACATGAGTCTTTTGTGTTTTGCGTGGATACTTATAAGTGAAAGCATGATTGTGTGGAACATGTGGCTTGCGCGCTTTCTTTGGTTGTGTCATATTTTGTATACACTGTGTAGTATGACAGATCTTAGACAGTGTAACAAGAATAATTTGTTTGCCTAACTTTATCTCTAACTTATTAGAGATTGAACAAGCTGCTACATATTTCTCAATCATGTCTTTCAGCCTTTATTCAGTGTCGACTCGTAATCTCTTCTCAGAATCATATAGAAGAAACAATTTTGCATAGTCTTTCTCTCTAGTCAACTGTGCATTGAGCTTCATGAAGACTTAGCTTAATATTAGCCAATTCTTTCGTGTTGCCTGTGGTAGATGTTTCCTTTATTTCTTGTAATAAACTGGACAATCTAGCCACTTCGGTTGTGTTTATAGGATCGATGGCACCTCTAGAAGGGGTGAATAGAATGCAGCAAAAATAATTACCAATTAAAAATTAAGCTGGTGAATCAATCATATAATTAAAACTTTAAATGCAATGAAGTAAAGCAATAAGTAGTGGAGGCAAGAAAGAAATAAACAGACACAGCAAGTTTATATTGGTTTCCCTCTGAGAGGACTAGTCAAGTTCGCGAGAACTCTTGCTTGCTATAATCCACTATTTTGAATAGAGATTATACACCGCGTGCTTTACTCCGAAGAATACGCCAACTTCGACGCCGTCGTGTTTTTATCCGAAGCCCACGAACAAACTTCAACAACACCTTTCTGAGAAAAGCTTTTATATGCTAAGCTTTGTATAACTCGAATACTCCTAATCGGAAACCACCGACACTAGAAGGATGGGAGTTATAGATTTGAAGATCAAAACTTTATAAACTGAATAAAAGCTTAGGAATAGATATAGAAGATGAAGATTGAATGAGTTAATAGAAATGGGAATTTTTTTTTATAGGATTTTCTAGGACACAGTTCGGGCAGAACTCAGTAACCTAACGTTCATAATTTTGACAGTTGGTGATCCAAAAGATTAGGAAAATATGCTGACCATAAGAAATCCTAGGGGACCGAGTTCGGTTAGAACTCTGGCCGAGTTCGGTTGCCCGGGGATCTGGTCAACTTGATTTGGTTTAAGCTTTTGGATATGGGTTTGGTATGGGTCAGGAAATGGATCAATGATGGGATTTGAGTTTAAGTTCTAAATGCCAGCGATCCCGACGCACAACTTTTCTAGACCTAATAAAAAAAATACAGAATAAATATGAAAATTTTGTAGAGATGAAATCTGCAAACTTTTGTTTCTTCTCATATCAAGTTCAAAGTTTTAAGTCAATTATCGAAAATGGTTTGACCATGTCTAAATGGGCCAACAATCTCCCACATTTTGATTATTTGACAAAACTATGATTGATACTTAATAATATGTTCAGCTCGATCTGGAAGTAGACTTGATGCGGTACAGATGGTACGGAAGTAGCTTTTGCCTTGAATATTGGTCCAGTATTTGCTCCTCCGTAATGTACGGTCAAGTCTTGTTACTCTCCCGTAACAAAACATTTCGACAGAATATCTGAAAAAGTCTAGAAACAACAAAGCAAGAAGCAAGATCTCGAAACAAAGTTAGCACTTAGCATTAGCATTTAAGTATCTGTCCATATTACTCCCCCGATTTGTCATATGAACAAAATGACGTAATTAATCTAAGAGAAGTACTCAGCACAGTCAAGATTAGAGCATAAATGCAAACAGTAAACAACAAAGTAGGATGGTGCTGGAAATAGGAAATGCTGACATAAACTGAAATAGAGTTTATATATCACTAATAATAAACTGATACTGCTTGAAACAAGCATTTATCACTAATACATAGTCACACAAAAAAATGAAAAATATAACTAGTAGTGATCTATCACGAGGAAAAGTGTCCTCAATCATCATCCTCATCATCATCATCAGCAGCACCTGCCGCACTGGAAGGACCGGTCTCAGCAGAACGGTTGGGATCAAAATGGGCAGCAGTAGGGTCAAAGTAACGATGAGCCTCTAGATCATCAAAGCGATAGCCAAGTCTAGTAGGATCACGAAGATGGGACCACTAGGGTTGTGAGCAAGATTGTATGACATATCCCACACAGATTTGGATATGGCCTAAAGTTGGAGGGTGGTATGGAAGTCTATGGATCGAAACTGATCCATCATAAGAGTCTGAAGTAACTCAAGAGTAACACCACCGGGAGGATGAGTAGGATGGGTATCAGCAGCTAATGGGTCAACTGGAGGAGGAGGAGCCTGGACAGTAGGAGCAGGAGCAGAACGACGATGCTCATGAAGATAAGCAGGAGCAGCATCCTCAGGACAATCCTCAAGCATGACCTCAAAGTACTGAAAGATGCAAGGTAGATACATCGCATAAAGAAGACGTCATAATTTCTTGCGACACCGTTTCATAGCGGCGATAATAGTCTTGGATAGACTGAAGGGGACGTGAAAGTAGAGATGATAGATAGCATGAAGATCATAGAAGTAGTTGTTTAAATGCCCAGGGCGAAAAATGCCTTTCGGTCGAGGATTTGGTTCACATAATGAGTCACAAAATGAATCAAAAGTTGTCCCCTCAGAAAATTGGACCAAGGTGATATCGACTAATGCTTCCCCAGTATTGGAAATGTTAAGTATGATAGCCAAATCATCGGCATCAAATTCGATATCAATTCCACCAACTTTTGTTTTCACTTTGCCGTTAGTGACCGATAAGTTGCAACAAAACATACGAATAGCATTGGCATATATAGGAAAACTAGATTGAACTAAATCTAGCAACTCATGGTGTTTAAAAATGTTCACGTGATCAGAAAATAATATGAAATCGATAGGAGATCCTGGACAAAGTTTTCTTTGATGAAAATATTTAAACCACTCATTTGATGCCTCTTGTGACGCAAATATAAATTCATCAAAGAAGTCACCGTCCGGTTTGGAGGGACTGAAAAGTGAAAAGGAGGCTGCTTCATGAGCAGTAGAGGACGAACCTTCATCAACCTTCCTTTTCTTTTTTGAAGAAATAGGAATTTTAGGAGCCATTGAAATGAAAATGGTTGATGGAGTGAAAATAAACCGAAATTTAAGATGAACAGTTGGAGAGAATTTCGAGAGAGCCCCGATTCCAAGAGTTGAAGGCTTGAGAGGCTTGGAGGAGGGAGAATCAAGAAGTTAGGTTAGGGTTTTTGTTAGTATTTTGGTGGCTTTGGTGAGGAAGATGATGTGGGATGTTTTAAATAAGGAGGAGGCTCGGATGTCCAGCTTCTTTTCAAATTTTACCTAGACCGAGTTCGGTCACTTGATAATCAGGACAGACGTTGGAAAGGGTGTGATAGATTTTAACATAAATGCTAACTAAATTAGAAATATTTGTGTTTAAATTATATAATTTAATATTAATTAATTAAGAACACATAAATAGTATTGAATACATCGGGTTAGCAGTAGGGGCTGGATCCCAGCTAACGGTAGTCCGAGGACTAATACACCGTGTCACTTCAGGCTATTTACACCTGTGACAGAAGGGCCCTTTCGGCTTATAACCAAAATATTTTTCATGAATTTATGAGTATTAATCAAATAATATTTAATTATATCACTTCAACGTCCAAAATTTCTAATTACCTTCGTATAAAGTTAAAACGATCTTCAGCCATCAGCTAGTTGATGTTTAGTGTCAACAAATTCTAAGTTAATATCTCCCTGTAAAACATGATCTCTAAGAAAATGATTTCTAATTTCTATGTGTTTAGTGAGAGAATGACATATGGGATTCTTCGTGAGATTAATGGAACGTGTTATCACAATAAATAGGAATGTGATTAAAGGATACCGATAGTCTTCCAAGGTTTGCTTCATCCAAAAAAATTTTGAGTACAACAACGTCATGCACCTATATATTCAGCCTCAGTTGTTGATAATGCAAAAGAATTTTGTTTCTTAGAAAACCAGAAGACTAATGACTTTCCTAGAAAATGACATGTGACACTGGTACTTTTACGATCGACTTTGCATCCGGCAAAATTCGCGTCCGAGTAACCTATCAGATCAAACGAATCGGTTTTGAGTTACCAAAAGACTAGTCATCAAAGTTCCTAAGGTATCGCAGGATACGCTTAACGGCGCTCACATGTCATTCTTTAGAACAAGCCTGATATCGTGCACATAAGCATACATAGAACATAATATCAGGTCGACTAGCAGTTAAGTACAGTAAACTACCAATTATACCTATATACTTACGTACGTCAGTTGGTGTACCACTTTCATCCATATCAAGCTTTATAGATGTTGTCATAGGTGTGCCAATTGGTTTGACGTTAACCATGTCTAATTTCTTTAGCAAATCTTTTGTATATTTGGCTTGATTGATAAATAGCCCTTGTGAACTCTGCTTGATTTGTAGCCCGGAAAAGAATGTTAGTTCTTCCGTCATGCTCATTTCGAATTCACTCTGCATATACTTAGCAAACTTGTTACATAGCATCTCATTAGTTGATCCAAAAATTATATCATCCACATATATTTGTACTAATAAAATGTTCTTATCCAAAGATTTTATAAAAAGAGTAGAATCAACCTTCCATTTTGAAAACCTGTATTCAAGCAAGAAGGAACTAAGGTGCTCATACCATGCACGAGGTGCTTGTTTGAGACCATAGAGAGCCTTACGTAGCTTGAATACGTGATCAGAATTTTTAAAATCTTCAAAGCCGGGAGGTTGTTTTACAAAAACTTCTTCTTTTATAAAACTATTTAGAAAAGCTTTTATATGCCAAGCTTTGTACAACTCGAATACTCCTAATCGGAAACCACCGGCACTAGAAGGACGGGAGTTGTCTTGGAGATTTGAAGATCGAAGCTTTGTAAATTGATTAGAAAGCTTAGGAATAGATAGAGAAGATGAAGATTGAATGAGTTAATATAAATAAGAATTTCTTCTCTTTTTATAGGATTTTCTAGGACAGAGTTCGGCAGAACTCAGTACCCTAACGTTCAGAATTTTGAACGTTGGTGATCCAAAAGAATAGAAAAATCTGCTGACCAGAAGAAATCCCAGGGGACCGAGTTCGGTCCGAGTTCGGTTAGAACTCTGGCCGAGTTCGGTTGCCAGGGGATCTGGTCAACTTGATTTGGTTTAAGTTTTTGGATATGAGTTTGGTTTGGGTCAGGAAATGGATCAAGGATGGGATTTGAGTTTAAGTTCTAAATGCCAGTGATCCCGACGCACAACTTTTCTAGAATCAATAAAGAAAAAATACAGAATAAATACGAAAAATTTGTGGAGATGAAATCTGCAAACTTCTGTTTCTTTTCATATCAAGTTCAAAGTTTTAAGTCAATTATCGAAATCAGTTTGACCATGGTTAAATGGGCCAATAGTGTATGCTTTTATCTCTTTTCGAGATTGCTTATACTTGTCTGACAATTTTTTGTACGTCAAGTAAGTCGCTAAAAGCATCAGAGAGTTCATCAAAAGTAAAATCATCATATAGAGGATTGTTTGATACCTGATCAATTGTCATTAAGCAGACATTTGCAGACTGTTGTGTCTTTCCTCCTCTTCTGATTCACTAGCCTCGCTTTCATGCCAGATACTGGTATTTGCATACTTTCGACCAGTTGTTGACTTCCTGCTTGATCGCTCATGTCGACCGCTCTTCTTGGCTATTGGACAGTCCTTCTTTATATGTCCGATCTTTTTGTATCCATAGCATATAGTTTCTTTTTCATTACTTTCTTGGACGTATTTTTCTTTCGGTTTGATTTCTCAAACCTCAAGAACTTCCTAAAGTTTTTTACCAGTAGGGCTTGTTCATTACCATCTGGCTCTTCATCGTCACTGTCTTCACTGGAGAATCTTTTACTTATACTTTGAAGGCGATAGATTTTTCTTTTGGGGTTGCATCTTCAAAGTCTTGTAGGTCAAGCTCATGAGTCATGAGTGTAGGAACGAGATATAAAGCGCTATACTCTAGAGGAGGGTGAATAGAGTAGGCAGCAGAAAATAAGATATTTAAAAATTGTTAGCAACAAGATCACAAAAGTATATCACAAATATGTAAATAAAAGTAGAGAGTAGAGAGCAGAGAGCAAACGCACACACAAGGATGTATACTAGTTTTCCTCTTGTGAGTACTAGTCCAGTCGGAAGAACTCCAGCTTCCAGTTGAAATCTACTATGAAAAAATACTGTAAGTTTTCATTCGAAGTTCTTATAACTTCTACATTGCGAGCTTTGATCCGAAGTACTCGACCAACTTCAATTATGAAGTTTCTTTCCTCAATCAAGCCTCCAATTACAATCACTCTGAACTTCTAGACCGTACCGCACTTGTTGGCCCATTGCCTAATGGTCATACCTGATTTTGATAATCAACAACGACTTAAGTCGATACACAAAATATACGAACTGCTAATGTTTCAAGTCATTTGAAATCAATATCAAAAGAACGTACTGTATCTACAAAAGCTTTTAAGTCATCATCCAAAAGAGACCTGTACCGGAATCAATATTGAGTCAAGTTTTACATTTCTTCCGTATTTCATTCTTTATTGAGTCTAGGATATGAAATATAAAATCGATCGGTTATTACTGGCTTAGGTTAACTCAAGTCCACCTTTCCAAATAGCCTACCTAGATCTCAAAACTCTACGTATCCCAAAAAAAGCCCAAAATACCTATACAATTTGGTCATTTAAATTGAGTTCTAAAATGATAGAACTCTGGCAGAACTCTGGTCGAGTTCGGTCTGAGTTCTGACCGAGTTCGGTCAACCTAAGTTTGAATTTCAATTGCCTCCAAATCTGCATCCAACGTTCGTTTGCGAGATCTTAGCATCCAAACTCTGTCTGAACTCTGCCCGAGTTCGGTCAGGAAAAACACCTATAAATAGAGAAGGATTTTGCAATTCTAATCAATCATTCACTCTTCTTTCTATCTATTCTTCAAAGTATTTTTCAGTGATCTAAAGCTTTCACATTCTACCTATACATCTCTTAGCCAAAGCCAATAACATCGTGTTCAAATTAGAATCTTTGGTCTGTAGAGTTGTAAAGAGGTTACAAGTTTAGAAAACATCTCAGTTTTCGGAGTCGGTCGTGCGCTCGTCACCAAGTACGGTGTTGTGAAGTCGGTCGTGCACTTGTCACCAAGCACGGTATTGTAAAGAGACGACAAGCTCTTATTTAGCTCGTGAATAGTGGATTAACAACGGGCAAGAGTACTCGCGACTGGATTAGTCCTCTCAGAGGGAAACCAGTATATATCGCGTTGTTCACTGAGCTTGATCTTCTATCTCTTACTGCATTTATACTACTGTCTCTTTATTCCTTCCATAGATTATAACTGTTAATTTTTTAATTAGTAATTATTTTTGCTCTCACGCACATTCTATTCACCCCCTCTAGAGGTGCTCAACGATCCTATAATTGGTATCAGAGCGGGTTATATTCTAATATAACAACCCTAGAGAGTATATGGCAGCCGTAAAATCAATATTCAACGGTGAAAGGCAATCCACAAATAGACCTCCACTATTTGATGGAACAAAATACACCTATTGGAAAACACGAATGACTTCCTTTCTAAAGTCTCTTGACTTTGATCTTTGGTCTATAGTAGTTGACGGTTATAAGAAACCGGCACCTGTAGTGATTGAAGGTAAACTTGTAGACAAGCCATATGACAAATACACAGACGAAGAAAAGTCAAAGGCTAGTCTAGATGCACGTGCCATCAATGCACTATTCTGTACAATTGACAAAAGGGAGTTCAATCGAGTTTCTACCTGTACTACGTCTCATGATATTTGGAGACTTCTTGAGGTAACTTATGAGGGAACTTCCCAAGTAAAAGAATCCAAAATCAGCAGACTAACACAGGAATATGAATCTTTTAAGATGAAACTCGGTGAGTCAATTACACAGATGTTTACTCGTTTCTTAGATATTACTAATCATTTGCAATCTCTTGGTAAGGATTACAGTAATCATGAGAAGATCATGAAAGTGCTACGGGCTCTAACCAAGAACTGGAACCCGAAGGCTACTGCAATCATTGAAGGAAATGATCTCACTACCATGACTCTGGAAACACTCATGGGCAAACTGATAACCCACAAGCAAGACCTACAAGAATTTGAAGAAGCAACTCCTAAAGAAAAATCCATCGCCTTCAAAGCACAAGCCAAAAGAGTTGCATATAAAGATTCTGACGAAGAATCATCTAGTGGTGATGAGCAATCCCTGCTAGTAAAGAACTTCAGAAAATTCTTAAAGTTTAAGAGATCAAACCGAAGGAAGAAAGACGTCCACGAAAGCAATGAAGAAGAAACAATATGCTTTGGATGCAAGAAGTCAGGACATATGAAGGACTGTCCATTGTCAAAGAAAACCAGTCCATATGATAGATCAAGATCAAGCAAAAAAGCTACAACTGGTCGAAAGTATACAAATACAAGCATCTGGCACGAAAGTGATGTAAGTGAATCAGAGAAAGAGGACAGACCCTGCAGCACTGCTAATGTCTGTCTTATGGCATTTGATAAGGTATCAGCTAACCCTCTATATGATAATTTTACATTCGATGAGTTAGAAAATACTTTTAGCGAACTACTTGAAGAACACAGAAATGTGTTAGACAAGTATAAGCAATCTTACAAAGAGGTTAAGGCATGCACAACCGAAGTAGCAAGATTGTCTATTCTTCTCGAAGATATTAGAGAGACATCTACTACCGGTAACACGGATGAGATAGCCAAGCTCAAGGTAGACTATCATGAGGCTATCCTCACCATTGAAAAGAAAGAAAGAGACTATGTCAAGATACAAGAGCTTTATGACATAGAGAAGAAGAGGCACTTGGTCACAGAGCAAAGACTCGTTGATATGACTGATAGATATGAGGAGTCTTGTGCGGTCTCTAAAAAGTTAGAGATCAAGTTAGGCAAACATGTCATCCCTGTGACACAGCCTAAGGTTAGTCCTAATGCTAAGCATACAACTAAGAGGACTAAACCACAGAAAGCACGTAAGCAACACGTTAATCACAATCATGCTTTCACTTATAGGTTTTCAAAGAAAACACAACTGCATGTCAACACAGAAACAAAGAACATTTTTTCAAAACTTACTTGCACATAATGTGGTACTCCCGGGCACATATCACAGTATTGTCTAGCAAGAAAACTTGTTGACAATCAAACACTTGTTTGGAGATCTAAGACTAATCAAAATGGACCTTTCAAGAAATGGGTACCAAAGGATTCATCTACTCGTGTTGTAGGTGGACCCTCAACCCTCTCATGCTAGAAGTAAGTGGATCCTCGATAGAGAATGTTCGTGGCACATGACTGGTGATGCATCTTTGTTCTTTATTCTATCGATGAAGAAAGAAAGATATGTCGCTTTCGGAAACAACTTGAGAGGTGACATAATTGGAAATGGCATTGTTGGAATGTCTCCTTATCCCGTAATAAAAGACGTTTGTCAAGTTACAGAGTTAAAACATAACCTACTGAGCATAAGTCATTTGGCAGATAATGGTTATGGCATCAACTTTGTAAAAGACAAATGTACTATATATGAAATGTCATTTGGTAATCCCGTATATGGAGGGATTAGGGAAGACAATATTTATGTTTTCTTTCTAGAGAGTACTAACAATGCAGGAAGATGCCTATTAGCAAATCAAGATGAAAGCTGGCTATGGCACATGAGGGTAGGATATGATAATATGGATACTATCTCACGACTATCCACCAAAAAGTTGGTAAAAGGACTCCCTGAGATCACATTCAAGATAGACATGGTATGTGCTGACTGTGAAAAGAACAATGCAACAAGGTCTACTTTTAAATCCATCAACATTGTAAGTACCTCTAGACCCTTGTAGTTAATTCATATGGATTTATTTGGTCCTAGTAGAGTCGCTAGTCTTGGTGGTAAACTCTATGCCTTTATTATTGTTGATGATTTCTCTCGTTTTACATGGATTTATTTTTTATCAAACAAAAGTGATACAATTTTTGAATTTCAGATATTTTGTAAAAAGGTACAAAATAAAAAAGGCTTCATGATTACTCGTATCCGAAGTGATCATGGTGAAAAATTTGTAAATGCTGATTTCAAAAAGTTTTATGATGATAGTGGATATTAGCACGAGTTTTCTTGTCCTAGAACTCCCCAACAAAATGGTATTGTGGAACGAAAGAACCGTACTCTAAGCGAGATGGCTAGAGTCATGTTGAATCACCATAATCTTCCTAAATAGCATAGCCTGTCATGTTAGTACAGCCTGTCATGTTTGATAATCAACAACGACTTAAGTCGATACACAAAATATACAAACTGCTAATGTTTCAGGTCAATTGAAATCAATATCAAAAGAACGTACTACATCTACAAACAAGCTTTCAAGTCATCATCCAAAAGCGATCTGTACCGGAATCAATATCGAGTCAAGTTTTACATTTCTTCTGTATTTTATTCTTTATTGAGTCTAGGATATTAAATATAAAATTAATCGGTTATTACTGGCTTAGGTTAACTCAAGTCCACCTTTCCAAATAGCCTACCTAAATCTTAAAACTCCACATATCCAAATAAAAGTCCAAAATACCTATGTAATTTGGCCATTTAAATTGAGTTCTGAAATGACATAACTCTGGCAGAACTCTGGCCGAGTTCGATCTGAGTTCTGACCGAGTTCAGTCAACCAAAGTTTGAATTCCAGTTGCCTCCAAATCTGCATCCAACGTTCGTTTGCGAGATCTTAGCATCCGAACTCTGTCTGAACTCTGCATGAGTTCGGTCAAGAAAAACACCGATAAATAGAGAAGGATTTTTCAATTCTAATCACTCATTCACTCTTCTCACTATCTATTCTTTAAAGTATTTTTTAGTGATCTAAAGCTTTCACATTCTACATATACATCTCTTAGCTAAAGCCAGTAACATCGTGTTCGATTTAGAGTCTTTGGTCTGCAGAGTTGTAAAGAGGTTACAAGTTCAGAAAACTTCTCAGTTTTCAGAGTCTGTCGTCTGCTCGTCACCAAGTACGGTGTTGTGAAGTCGATCGTGCACTTGTCACCAAACACGGTGTTGTAAAGAGACGGCAAACTCTCATTTTGCTTGTGAATAGTAGATTAACGGTGGGCAAGAGTACTCGCGACTGGATTAGTCCTCTCAGAGAAAAACCAGTATATATCGCAGTGTTCACTGAGTTTGATCTTCTATCTCTTACTGCATTTATATTACTGTCTCTTTATTCTTGCCATAGATTATAACTGTTAATTTTTTAAATAGTGATTATTTCCGCTGCACTCGCACACACTCTAGTCACCCCCCCTCCCCCCTCTAGAGGTGCTCAATGGTCTTACAAGCACTGGCAAATCGATTAGAGGATTGTAACTGGCTTAGAATTTGAAAATGAAAGCTTAGAACACTTTGGAATACCATAGTAGGCTTAGAGAGAAGAAAAGAGAGAATAAATTGGTGTCTTGAAATGGTAAAAATTCTTCTCTATTTATAGGTTTTCCAAAGGGAGAATTCGGACAGAATTCTTTGAGAGAATCTCGACAAATAGCCGTTGCATCCATAACTACGGGAAGACTAGATTCAAAAATCCAACGTTCCACTAACCGAACTCGGGCGAATTCGGGCCGAACTCGGGCCGAATTCTTTTGGTCCATAGTTGATTTGGTTAGGGTTTTGCAAATCTGATTTTTTGACTTTTTGAAAAGTCGAGCAGTTAGGAGCTTTTGTAAATGGACTTATTTTCAAAACAAAGGGATATTTTGAAATTATTTTGGGGTAGCCTATTTACTAGTACGACTCGTTGTACATTGTATTCCTAGACTCAATAAATTATAAAAGTTACATTGATAATGGAAATACATACTCATACGGCAAAACGGTTTCATGTCTTGAACGGTAGCAGCAGCAGTTCTCAGCAGTCGTCCAAGTAGCCCTTATATCGAGACAGGGTTAGATCAATTATTAAAATCAAGTTTGACCATGACCAATGGACCAATAATCTTCCCTATTTTGATAATTGACAAACCTTGACCGATAAAAAAATAAAAATTTGTAAGATACTGTTCTGAACTTGTATGGTAGGTATTGTCTCCTCTTAAAAAATTCTTGTATCCTGTAAAAGATGTTAGATCAATTTTCTCCCCCGTTGTCACTTAGCAAAATAATTGCAAAGAAAGAAACTCTCCCGCAATCCATGCTTAAGAAATGAACGTTGAAGAAATACATAAAATATATTAAAAAAATAACATATATTTCACAGGTAGTTCTCTGAAGGAAGCATAAACTAAGATAAGTAATGCTAAGAATAAAAGAAAACAATACACTGAAATAGAAAATGCATACTAATATGAGTTTGAAATACATCAACTCAGCAAACAGTCTTAGTAGTGCTAATAATAAAAATAAAAGATAAAGTACTATCTTGGAATGTTGGAGCATTTCCAAGCATACATAGACAAAAGTAGAATCTAATCAGATACCATCTAGACAAAATACAATGACATCTAGATCAAAATCCTCAGCAACTAAATAAAGTCATCATCGTCATCGCGATCAGCATCGCCACCATGTCTAGAAGGACCAGTTCCAGAAGTGCCAGCTCTATGAGAAGGGTGTGGAGTAGCACCAGAACCACGATACCAGTCATAAGCGTTACCGGGCTCAAAGAAGTGATGAACCGCCTCATCCTCATAGCGGTAGCTAAAAACAGTAGGATCTCGTGGAAAAGAACTGGCATGCTGGCCATCCTGGGCAAAACGCAGATCCGCAAAGGAGTTTGCCAGAGCCTGAAACCGACTAGCATCTCGAAACTCGCATTCCCTCAATGTGTCAGTAACAAACGCTCGTAAAGAGTTGTGCTCATCCAGCTGAGCATGCCGCATATCAAATAAAAGCTGGTGGATACCCTCAAAAGTCATAGGGTAATCCTGAGGAGGTGGAGGTGGTATAGTAGAAGGAGCAGGAGGAATAGCTGCGCTACGACGAGAGAGTCGAAGATACTTGGGCTCAGAGTCACGAGCACAAGTGGATAAGTTAATGTCAAAGTGTTGAAATATGATCGGAAGAATCATCGCATAAGCAAGGTTCCAGTGCCTTTCGCGACAACAATCCATCATCTGAATAATCGTCTTAGGGACAGAAAATGGAATCTCCTTACGAATATGATATAAAGCAGACATTTCAAGGGTGATCACATCGTCTTTGGAAGTGGATTTGGACAAGATAATGGAGTAGACGATGTGATGCAATTCATAGAAAAATAGGTTCAAATGTGCAGCTTTGAACTTTCTAGAACGAACTTGATTAGGAGAACAAATTTTATTCTTGAAACTGTTTAAAGTCGTATATCCGAAAAATTCAAATTCAGTGATATCGTCTAGCGGAGCACCTTCATTTGAAATGTTTAGGATTTTCACTAGGTCAACATCATTCAATTGAATATCAATTCCAATAACATGGCTCTTCACAGTAAAGTGTCAACGGTAAAATTGCAGTAAAATAATCGAATAGCATTAGTTATAATAGAAAATGAGTGAGTGACAAAATAGTACAATCCTAATGCTTCAAAGTAGGTCTTGTGGGACGGAAAGATTGTCCATTTGATCTGTGCGCTAGGGCATATGTTGCGAACTGAAAAATTTGCATACCATAATAAGGATTGTTCAAGAGTTTCGAAGAAAAACTCATTGAACACCCCGTCGTCCGATTGGACGGGCAAAAAGAGCGATCCTTGGATAGGATCCGAAGAGGAGGCTTCTTCGCTAGCCATGAGGCTTCTTCGCTAGCCATCGTCTTCTTTCTCTTAAAGGGGTTATTGATTCTAGGAATAATTTCTAAAAAAATATAGAAATCTAAAAAATTTAAATCGAGATAATAAGGAAATTATACCCTATGAGAATTGAGTATGTGGAAAAGAACGAGATTTCACACACGAATCCAAAATTTGGATGGAAAAACTCCAAAGGATTTGAGAGAAATCAAAGTTAAAAAATCTAGGGTTTTGGAGCTCGTCCGCGGCTGCTGCTCTGTTTGGAAGGAGGAGGATGGTAAATAGAAGGGGCCACATTCAAATCTGGCTTAAAAACACCCGACACAAACAGAACTCGAGCCGAACTCAGGCCAAATTCAGTACGAGTTCGCCTGGAATTCTGTTGAGGTATTTTTGTACAGAAATAAAATAAAATACCACTTTGTATTCATCAATCCTTTTCAATTATTTAATTCAAAGTTTAGTTATTTTAAATCTTAATTAATATAATTACTATTATTTTATGAATTACTTTTCGTTACGCAGCGATTGTCTCAGATTAGCTGTAGGGGTATTGTCCCAGCTAACGGAGGTTCACAAGGGAATGCTTAAGTATCGTTTTGCTTCAGCCTTAGTCGTGGTGACAGACAGACCCTTTACAGGCTTGTCTCGAAAACAGATTTTTGCATATTAAAAAATAATTAATAAAATAAAATTAATTATTATTATTGACATCTAAAATTTCTAATTCTCGACGTAAATATTTGAAACAATCTTCCGCTAATGATTTTGTAAAGATGTCAGTCAATTAGTTCTCTGTGTCTACATATTCAAGATTTATATCTCCATTTGTTTGATGGTCTCTAAGAAAATGATGTCAAATCTCAATATGCTTAGTGCGAGAATGACATACAGGATTCTTAATCAGGTTAATAGTACTAGTGTTGTCACAAAAAATGGGTATGTGTGAATACTGTAAACCAAAGTCTTCTAAGGTTTGCTTTATCCACAAATTTGTGCACAATAACGTCCTGCGGCGATATACTCAGCCTCAGTAGTTGATAATGCGACATAATTTTACTTCTTGCTAAACCATGAGACTAGAGTCTTACCTAAGAAATGACACGTACCGCTAGTACTTTTTCTATCTACTTTGCATCCAGCAAAATCAGCATCCGAGTAATCGGTTAGGTCAAAGGACGTAGTTTTAGGATACCATAAGCCGACAGAAGAAGTTCCTTTAAGGTATCGAAAGATACATTTAACTGCGTACAGGTGTGATTCCTTAGGGTTAGCTTGAAAACATACACACAAGCAAACACAAACATTATATCAGGACAACTAGCAGTTAAATAAAGTAAACTACCAATCATACTTCGATACTTACGTATGTCGACCGGTTTGCCTTGCTCATCAATATCAAGCTTGGTTGAAGTTGCCATTGGATTGCCAAGAGGTTTAACGGTTTCCAGATCAAACTTCTTTAGTAGATCTTATGTGTACTTTGCTTGATTAATGAACGTCTCATTGTTAGTTTGTTTGATTTGCAGTCCAAGGAATAATTTGAGTTCTCTCATCATGCTCATCTCAAACTCATTATGTATACACTTTGAAAATTCTTGACAAAGAGACTCATCAGTAGATCTAAAGATAATATTGTCAACATAAATCTGAATTAAAAGAAGATTTCCTTTGAAAAATTTTATAAACAGTGTAGTATCAACCTTGTCTTTTATAAAACCGTTATCAAGTAAAAAATAGCTTAAATGATCGTACCAAGCACGAGGGGCTTGTTTCAGACCGTATAAGACTTTCTTCAACTTGAAAACATAATCAAGATTTTTGAAATCAACAAATCCCGGAGGTTAAGCTACATAAACTTCTTCTTTTATAAAATCGTTAAGAAATGCACTTTTTACGTCCTTTTGAAAAAGTTTAAAATTATGAAAACATGCAAATGTACATAACATGCGAATGGACTCTAATCTCGCAACTAGAGCATAGGTCTAATCGTAATCCCTCTTGGTTGTATCCTTGAGCTACGAGTCGAGCCTTTTTACGAGTGACTAAACCATTCTCAATGAGTTTCTTTCGGAATACCCAGCGGGTGCCAACGACCGGATGATCAATGGGCTTGGAAACAAGTTTCCAAACTTTATTCTATTCAAATTTATTCAATTCCTCTTGTATAGCATCTAACCAAAAATTATCGCTACATGCTTCTTCAATAGTTTTGCGTCCTAGCTGTGAAATAAATGCAACACAGAAAACTATATCTCTGTTAGAGGAACGAGTACTTACACCCTTGGTAATCTCACCTATTACCAAGTCCTTGGGATGGTCATCCATAAACTTTATTCTTTTTAGCAGACTCTCAAGGTAGTTGGTTCCAGCTTCTGGTTCTATACGTACACTGCTTGGTGGTTCTGTAGGTGCTGTGCTTGATGATTCTGCAGGTGTTGTGCGTGATGTACTGATGTCTTCATCATCATCATCGATCGTCTGTTGATTTAGTTCATCAAAGGTGACATTCATTGACTCTTCAATGATCATGGTCCTTTTGTTGAAGACTCGGTACCCTTTGCTTTTGGGTCCATAACCTAAAAATATACCTTCATCGGCCTTTTCATCAAACTTTTTCAAATTATCTTTGGTATTAAGAATAAAACATTTGCATCCAAAGATTTTAAAGTAAGAAACTGAGGGTGTCCTATCAAACCATAACTCATAGGGAGTTTTCTTCGATTTAGGTCGAATTAGAACCCTATTGAGAACAAAACAAGTTGTGTTAACAGCTTCAGCCCAAAAGTATTTATGTAGAGTAAATTGGTTTAACATTACTCTAGGTATTTCAGATAGAGTCATATTCTTACGTTTCATAACTCCATTTTGTTGTGGAGTCGTAGGGCAGGAGAACTCATGCAGATAACCGTATGTGTCACAAAATTGTTCAAAATCTGCATTCTCAAATTTCCGCCATGATCACTTCGAATACGAGTGATCATGAATCCTTTCTCATTTTGAACTTTCTTGCAAAAGAAGACGAATTCAGATAATACAGCATTTTTGTGTGCAAAAAAATACACCCACGTGTATCTAGAGAAATCATCTACTATTATGAAAGCATATAACTTACCATCAAGGCTAGCAATTCTACTAGGTCCAAATAAATCCATATGCAGTAATTATAGAGGTCTAGTAATACTTACAGTATTTTTGGACTTAAATGTGGAATGGGTAGCTTTGTTCTTTTCACATTCGTACTACATACCGTATCCTTCTTGAAGGTGATGTCAGGTAAGCCTTGTAACAATTTTTTCGTGGATAGTCTTGAAATTGTGTCCATATTTGCATGACCGAGTCTCATATGCCATAGTTGACTCTCATCATTCTTGGCGATTAAGCATCTACCTGTTTTGTTAGCATCTTCCAACAAATAGAAAACATATATGTTGTCTTCCCTAACACCTTCAATGATAGTACTACCAGTTGAGCTATCAACTATATACATTTGTCTTTGATAAAGTTAATACCATAACCATAGTCAACTAAATGGCTTATGCTGAGTAGGTTATGTTTTAACTCGGTTACTAGACAGACATCTTTAATCACAGGAGAGGGAGCCTTATCAATGTTGCCGATACCTACAATATGCCCTTTAAGATTATTATTGAAGGAGACATATCCTGCTTTCTTTTTTGACAGTGTTGCGAATAATGAAGCGTCACCGGTCATGTGTCGTGAGCAACCGCTGTCGAGGATCGACTTGTTTTTAGCATGCGAGGGGTGTTCCACCTATAAAAGAATTTGCAGATAAAACTTCTGGTACCCATTTCTTATAGGGTCCTGAAATGTTAGTCTTTGGTATCCATGCACATATCTTCAAATCAACTAGCCTTTTTACTCTACATGCAGGAGAAATATGACCAATGGTGCCACGGTAGTGACATCTAGCATGTTGAGTGCTAGATGCAGTGTGTTGTGAATGATTGGTAGGTCTTGGTTTTCTAGTTGGATATTGGTAATAAAGTGCATGCCTATTAGTCTTCTTGGGAAAAAGTTTGGTTGGATTTGGTCTGACAGTATTGGGTTTGACAGTGTTTCGGTGTTTCGGTAAGTGACACGTGTTTGGATAGGAAGCAGCAATCTCAGGCTGTTTTCCTAACCTAATTTCCAACTTTTTGGAAGTATCATAAAGTGTATTGTAGTCAGCTGTGAGTGCATCATTTTTGACTAGTGCTTGATGAAGACTCTTCTTCTCTTTGAGTAAGTCTTCCTCTAGTTTGGTAATGGTCTTGTCTTTCTCTTCGGATAGCCTTGTGGTCTCGTGTAATTGCAACTTGACAGAAGAAAGCTCACCTACCTCACTAGAAATATCATTACTTCTAACCTCATCTAGTAGGTTGGTAAGTCTTCCTATTTCACCTTTGTACTCTTTGAGTACCTTCTTAGAGGTTTGGTATTTGCTACACAATTTTCTGTAGTCACCTAAGAGGTCACTAAAGACTTCACCTAACTGTTTAAAGGTAAAATCATCATATGTATCAAACAGGGGGTTAGTGTTTACCTGATCATATGTCATTAAGCATACATTTGCAGCGTCGTCTGATTGTTCATCTTCTGAGTCGCTGGCTTCACTTTCATGCAATATGCTTGTGTTAGCATATCTCTTGGAGCTAGATCTCTTCAAGTACCATTTTTCATATTTATTTCCCTTCTTGGTTGATGATGATGCTGTCGGACATTCCTTCTTGATGTGTCCTTTCTTCTTGCAACCGTAGCCGATTGGATCTTCTTCATTGTTGCTATTGTTGCTGTTGTGCTCTTTTGTTCTTCGGTTGAATGTCATGAACTTCTTTACTAGGAGAGCTTGATCTTCAGAGTTAGAATCATTATCGTCGAAATTTTCTTCGACAGATCTTCTGTGTTGAGCTTTGAGTGCGATTGACTTCTTCTTTGGTGCAGCTTCTTCAAAGTCTTGAAGTTCCAGCTCGTGAGTGAGTAGCTTACCCATAAGCGTTTCAAGAGACATAGTAGTGAGGTCGTTTCCTTCAATAATTGCAGTAGCCTTTGGAATCCAGTTCTTTGTGAGAGCTCATAGTAGTTTACGAATCTTCTCATGGTTATTATATTCCTTGCCTAGGGAAGACAAAAGATTTACAATATCCAGAAATATTGTAAATATCTGAGTGACAGATTTGTTTGGCTTCATTTTGAACGACTCATACTCTTGAGTAAGTCTATTGATCTTTGACTCCTTGACTTGTGTCGTGCCTTTGTGAGTAACTTTGAGAAATTTCCACACTTCATTGGATGTTGTGCATATAGACATCATGTTAAATTCACTCATGTCTAAAGCACAAAACAAAGTGTTAATAGCACGTGCGTCAAGACTGGCATGTTTCTTTTCGGCTTCAGTATACTTGTCATGGGATTTCTCAACCATTTCTCCATCAACAAGGATACGAAGGGACTTTTTATAGCCATCAATTACAATAGACCATAGATCAGAATCTAGAGGTTTCAAGAAGAAACTCATGCATATTTTTCAGTATGTGTAATTTGTACCATCAAACAGTGGGGGTCTGTTTGTAGCTTGGCCTTCACTTGTGAATTTTACAGTTGCCGTAGTGATATAGTGATCTTATGTAACAGCAGTTTTGATAAGAATATAATAACAGTGTTACCTCGCTTTACCTATATAACCCGCTCCGATACCAATTGTAGGAACGAGATGTAAAGCGTTATACACTAGAGGGGGTGAATAGAGTAGGCAGCAAAAAATTAGCTATTTAAAAATCGTTAGCAACAAGATCACAGAAGTATATCACAGATATGTAAATAAAAGTAGAGAGTAGAGAGCAAACGCAAACACAAGGATGTATACTGGTTTCACTCTTGTGAGGACTAGTCTAGTCGGAAGAACTCCAGCTTCAAGTTGAAATCCACTATGGAAAAACGTCAAAAGTTTTCATGCGAAGTCCTGGCAACTTCTACAACGCGAGCTTTGATCTGAAGTACTCGACCAACTTCAATTGTGAAGTACCTTTCTTCAATCAAGTGTTTGATTACAATCCCTCTGAACTTATAGACCGTACCACACTAGTAAATCGACTAGAGGATTGTAACTGGCTTGGAATTTGAAAATAAAAGCTTAGAACACTTTGGAATACCATAGTAGGCTTAGAGAGAAGAGAAGAGAGAATGAATTGGTGTCTTGATGGTAGAAATTCTTCTCTATTTATAGGTTTTCCAAAGGAAGAATTCGGGCAGAATTCTTTGAGAGAATCTTGACAAATAGTCGTTGCATCCGTAACTGCGGGGAGACTGAGTTCAAAAATCCAACGTTCCACTAACCGAACTCGGGACGAATTCGGGCCGAACTCAGGCCAAATTCTTTTGGTCTAGAGTTGATTTGGTTAGGGTTTTGCAAATTGGATTTTGGGCTTTTTGAAAAGTCGAGCAGTTATAAGCTTTTGTAAATGGGCTTATTTTCAAAACAAAGGGATATTTTGAAATCATTTTGGGGAAGCCTATTTGCCAGTACGACTCGGTGTACATTGTATTCCTAGACTCAATAAATTGTGAAAATTACATTGATAATGGAAATACAGGCTCATACAGCAAAACGGCTTCATGTCTTGAACGGTAGCAGTAGCAGTTCTCAGCAGTCGTCCAAGTAGCCCTTATATCGATACAAGGTTAGATCAATTATTAAAATTAGGTTTAACCATCACCAATGGGCCAACAATGAGTTTACCTATCAGCATCTTTAGTGACATTGTGGTGAGATCGTTTCCTTCAATGACTGATGTTGCCTTCAGATTCCAATTATTGGTCAGTCCCCTGAGCACCTTCCTAATCTTTTCATGGTTACTATAATCTTTGCCAATAGAATATTGAGGATTAGTTATATCTAGGAAACGTGTGAACATTTGTGTGATTGACTCATTTTGCTTCATCTTGAAAGTCTCATACTTTTGTGTTAGTCTATTGATCTTGGATTTCTTTACTTGTGAAGTTCCTTCATGAGTTACCTCAAGAAGTTTCCAGATCTCGTACGAAGTGACACATGTAGATACTATATTGAACTCAGTCTTATTAATAGTACAGAATAGTGTATTGATCGCTCTTGCTTCAAGACTAGCTTGTGTCTTCTCTGAATCCGTGTATCTATCTTGTGGCTTATCCACAAAGTTACCGTCAATCACTTCTTGGTGACTTTTTGTAGCCGTCTTTGACTATAGACCAAAGATCAAAATCAAGAAATTTCAGAAAAAAACTTATGCATGTTTTCTAATAGGTATAGTTTGTTCCATCAAATAGTGGTGGTCTATTTATGGATTGCCCTTCACCTGTGAATGTAGATTAAACGACTACTATATATATATATATATATATATATATATATATATATATATATATATATATATATATATATATATATATATATATATATATATATATACTCTCTAGAGTGTTATATTTGTATATAACCTACACTGATAGCAATTGTAGAAACATTGAGCATCTCTAGAAGGGGTAAATAGAGTACGTGTGTGCAGCGGAAAGATAATCACCAATTAAAAATTATATCAGCAGTATCACGGAATAAAGTACTGGGCAGATGATATCAAACTATAAAATTTAAACGCGTAAAGTAAAGAGCATCAGAAAAGCAAATTCATGACACATCGATGTATACTGATATCCCTCTGAGAGTACTAGTCCAATCTCGAGTACTCTTGTCCAATGTTAATCCACTATGGCACAAGCTTTAACCGAGCGCTTGCAAGTACTTATGTAAAGACCCCTTATTTTATAGAATTTTTATAATATTTTTATTAAATATTTTAGTATTTTTATAATTAGTAAATAGCTTGGTAAATAAATAAATATTTTTTTCTTATATATAGTAACTAGTAAGTACATATTATTTTATAGTATTGTTCTTGCTCAATAATTTCACCAAAAAACTTATAAGGCAATATTTGAGTCTTAGAAATTTTTATAAAAAAGATTTACAAAAAAATTGAGTATATATATATATATATATATATAAAAAAAATATATATATATATATATAAAGGGGAAAAACAAATATCAATTACTCGCAAGAATTCCAAATTCTTGCGAGTCGGCCACCTCTAATTTCTCCTACTGAACCCCTGAATTGGAAGACAGATTTTGAACCAGACATTAGGAGTTCACAAAAACCAATTAAATACAGTCCTAGACAACATATAGGACTTCAGAACCTTTTTTACATAAGCCGATTTTGTCAACTGTGCGTCGAGAAATTTGCTTCCCAAAAATTGACAAAAACCGGTTTCAAAACGTTAGAAATTTTAGAAAATTTCCCAATACAGCGTGCGCCCTGACAAATCGGGCGACGTGGTCGCGAACCGAAAGCATCAAAAGGTGTGTATCGACTTCGTGGACGTGTGGGATTCAACGGAACTCGATTTCATTGTGTGTGCGTAACGAAATCAATGCGTATCAATCGAGATACCCCGTATCGGCCTCTTTGCAAACTTGTCCACAACTTCGTGCACATTCATCATCTCGAGACGAAACTTGTGTCCTTGGACTCGTGTTATTTTTTTGGTCCTATGATCCAAGTTTGGTCCGATTCTTAGAAGGTCGACTGGAACGCCATTTTGACGGGCCCACAACCCGATCCAACGGACGAATTTGTGCACGACTCACCGGAATCCAACTCTAGACATATGCTTGAGTTCGTATAGTCAAACTGGACCCGAAGACATAATTTGATGACTTTAGAGACCGTACAACTTGATACGTTTTTCGATGCAAAGAGGGTCCAAGGTGGATACCGATTTGACCCAAAATTATAATTTTGCCCTGTGTCCAGAATTGAACTTATAGGTAGGTGATCTCAGACATTTTTTATGCCAAAAATATTCATGATGTTTATTTCAGCATCCAAGGACATTTCTGGGAGTTGACTTCCATTGCGCTTTGTTTCTAACGATCTGAGTGACTCGACAATGTTTTTTCTGCACACCACCTCCAGAAAAGATACCTTGCCACTAGTCACCATTCATTTATGTTATATTTTCCTGTTATTTTATTATGTTATTATTGTTCCATATTTCTATCATCCTATGCGTCCAAGTCATACTTGGGTGTGAGTGACTGCATTAGTCGTTTTATTGTCTTTCTTTATTTTTATGCATGATGACTTAGTACTAGATGACCACTGTGAGACTCGTCTCACAGTATCGGTATTTATATACGGATATGTATTTATGTACTGTATTTCGTATTTTCTTGGTTTTCGAAATATTTTAAAAAAATTCCAACTTATAGATTTTTTTCTTGATCGACATACCGCCAGTATACCAGTGTATACCGACGGCATACCTGTTAATCCCATTTTTCGTTATACGTATTTTCGGTGTACATATACAAATTTTTGACATTTGTCATGTGACCTGTGTTTTGACTTGTCTTTTTTAGCCTTGAATTGGTTTAATCTTGACTTGGTTTAACTTGGTTTGGTTCAACTTGGCTTGGCTTTGCTTGGTTTGGTTTGGGGTTGAGATGAGAGGGTTTTGTATAAAAAAAAACCAACTCCTCTCTCTCTCACTTCATTTCTTCTTTTCTTCTCTTCTCTTCCACTTGGAGCTTAACCCTTGGCAAGTACATCTTGCCAAATCTTGAACAATATGGTTTTGTTGTCATTTTGTTTGTTCTATTCTCTTCATTGCAAGATTCTAAGCCATATTAGAACTTGAAATTTTCAATTTTGATGGTTACATTTTTGTAGATCTAAGTTTATAACTTTTCTTGTTTTCTTGGTTTTGATCTCTTAAACTTTGTTATTTTCGAAAACTTATGATTCCATGTTGTGGAGAATTCAATTCTATCCAATTTTGGCTTTTGAACCGATTGATTTCGACTTCGTATGAAAAAGTTATGTCATTTTTCGTGTTCATGGGTTCCCCACACCTTTTGGTGTTGTCGGGACGATGAACAGTGCCGCGTGCAGCATGTTCGCCGCGCGCCTTGCTTGCGCCGTTGGCATTTAGCCCGCAAGCGCAGCGCATCTCGCGTGCCGTGCGCCCGCGTAATTTTCTGCCGCGCGCCCGCGCGCCGTGCTTGCACACACCTTGCGTCGTGGGCATTTTTGCCCGCGCGCGCTGCACGCCAGCGCAATTTTCTGCCGCGCGCCCGCGCACCGTGCATGCGCGCACCTTGTGCTGTGGACAGTTTTTCCCGCACGCGCAGTACGTTTTGCACGCAGTGCGCAGACCTTGCGTCGTACATGCGCGCACCATACGCCGTGGACAGTTTTGCCCGCGCGTACAGCGTGCCCGTGCGCGAATGGCTATTTTTTGACTGTTTTTGTCCGTTTGAACTGTTTTGTAGCTAGAATCTTGAAAAACTTAAAACATGAAAGTTGTAGATCTTTATCTTGGCTTCAAGAATCTTCTTGTTTTACTTTAATTGGAGTTCATATGCGCCCAATAGTTTCAATCACAGTTTTTGATATTCTTTGCATATTTGCCTGTGATTGAGATATCTAAGACTCTTGACCTAGGATTGACTATTGGATTGTAGTAGTAACCCCCATGTCTCTACAGCTTATACGTTATTTTAGGGTACTGGAGTACTTTGGAATACGTAGATGGCCTGGTCCGTCCCTACTTGCTAGTATTCTGGTTATAGGGCGTGACATAGGTTTTAGTGGTGGCCCATGCAGGTCTGATTTATCAGATATGTGGGGGTTACTGATATTTAGATATCTCAGTCATAATTCTCCTTTGTTGATATCATCCGTATTATTCTATATCTCTGATCCTTTGACCTAATATCTGCCTTAATCGTTAATCTTTCATGTTCTCTCGATTTGATCATTATGTCCTTTAACTTTCAGGGGCACTGTTCTTAATCCTTCCGATCATCTTGTTTGGGTTCTGCCGATGGCAGGTCAACAATCTTCTGTTAGGCCAGTTTTGGAGGATCAGTCTCAGCATTCAGGAGCAGAGTCGAGAGTCGACCTAAGGGCAGTGATGTCCATCCATCTCGATCAGCCAGTTGTGCCTATGCAGTCAGTATTTCCAGTTCAGCCAAAGTCTCATCAGTCAGTACCAGTAATAGATCCTCATCCAAACGAGGCATCACTAGAGTCAGGGCATCATGTATTACCAGTACAGTCAACAGTTCGAACAGAGGTAGTATCAGATCACCCTGATGTGCATGCATTCTTAGGGATCATGAAGGATACGATAGAGTCACAGCAACAACGAGATCTCGTTCTCCAGCAGAGTATCCAGATGTTGATAGACCGTAGTAGGCAAGGAATACCAGAATTATTTCAAACCGAGGACTTACAGCCAGAAGGAGTATAGATTGGAGCCAGGCAGTACCAGTCATCTAGTCAGTCAACATATCGAGTCCGACCTACTGTAGAGGTAGTACGAGAGCACGAGCATATATCCAGGAGGATTGCATCCAGAATTGAGGGTCGTAGGAGGTACCATACACCCATGTCAGGCTTTCCACCTCGACATCCCTCACCAGTACCAGCATACAAACATCCACACCAGCACGAGGAGTTATTAGTCGTATGTTCCTTCTGTGGAAGGGAAGGATATACTCATCTTACTTGTCGAAGGGCCAACTTTCTATGTTTGTAATGCGGATCACCAGACCACATGATAAGGATTTATCCCCGGAGGAGTTCAGCTGGATCTTCATCCTTCCATCCTACGGTTACCCAGTTCAGGGTACCAACACCAGTTCAACAGAAGCGAGCTCAGAGGCCTTTATCGACGCAGTCCCATGCGTTCCAGTAGGAGAGGCCTTAGCAGTAATGCAGGCCCAGGCTCAGAGGCAGAAAGACTAGCAGCAGTATCAGTCAAAGCAAGAAGGATGTACCTATTGTGGGAAGATAGGACATCTTAGATCAGTTTGTAGGTCGGCCGGTGGACGATGCTTTCGCTATGGAGCAGAGGACCATTCTGTTAGCACTTGCCCCTATCCAACTTCTCGAGGACGACCAGCTATACCATATGTACCACCTCAGTCCTTTCAGTCACCTCAGTCATCTCCCCAAGTAGTGGATAAGCAGTTAGGGCCAATACTAGATATTCAGCCATTGGCACAGTATCCTCCGCCATCGCGAGCTCAGAGGGTTAGGCAGCGCAGAGCACAGTTATATTCACAGTCTCAGGGGCAGCTCTAGTATCAGCATGAGGGTAGTACCTAGGGAATCTCAGGTACCATCTTTATGGTCTTCTTTCAGTTATGTCCTTATGATTCATCTTTCAGTAGCAGGCCAGGTAGTGGTAGTATATCTTGGATTCTTGTCGGCAGCCTTGTATTCCGCCGATATCAGGAGTACAACGGTCGGTTGACTTATTCGGTGAGTGAATGAGAGTTTCTCGTCCCACTCTTCTGTCTTCGTATCTTGAGATACATGATATCTATCACGTGTCTCGACTACGAAGATACGTCTTAGGTAGTCATGTCTTAGACTGAGTCATTGGTATCGACTTACTTTGAGATTTGACCCATATCTATTTTGGGAGTCAACGTAGGCCAGCGAGGGCGGGTCCCTACTCAACTAACTCAGGAGACATATTTATTGATATGCCTCCTGTCCTTCTTGATTGGTTGTGTTACTGCTTACGCATTTATTTATATTACTGTTGCCTTCTTTTACTTATATGTCATGCTTGTTTTGTTGAGATAGTTGTGTTTTCTTGAGCTTTTGTTTTGGTTATCATGCTTGACTAGCTTTAGGAAATTTCGAGGACAGAATTTTTCTAAGGATGGGAGAGTTGTGAGACTCGTCTCACAGTATTGGTATTTATATACGGATACGTATTTATGTACTGTATTTCGTATTTTCTTGGTTTTCGGAATGTTTTAAAAAAATTCAACTTATAGATTTTCTCCTTGATCGGCATAACGCCAATATACCAGTGTATACCGACGGCATACCTGTCACTCTGGTTTTTCGTTATACATACTTTCGGTGTACGTATACGGATTTCTGACATTTGTCAGATGACCCGTGTTTTGACTTGTCTTTCTTAGCCTTGATTTGGTTTAATCTTGACATGGTTTAACTTGGTTTGGTTCAACTTGGCTTGGCTTTGCTTGGTTTGGTTTGGGTTGAGATGAGAGGGTTTTGTATAAAAAAAACCAACTCCTCTCTCTCTCTCTCTCTCTCTCTCTCTCTCTCTCTCTCGCTTCATTTCTTCTTCTCTTCCACTTGGAGATTAACCCTAGGCAAGTACATCTTGCCAAATCTTGAACAATATGGTTTTGTTGTCATTTTTTTGTTCTATTCTCCTTCTTGCATGATTCTAAGCCTCATTAGAACTTGAAGTTTTCGGTTTTGATGGTTACATTTTTGTACATCTAAGTTTGTAACTTTTCTTCTTCTTTTTTGTTTTGATATCTTAAACTTTTTTATTTTCGAAAACTAATGGTTTCATGTTGTGGGTAATTCAATTCTATCCAATTTTGGCTTTGAACAGCTTGATTTCGACTTCGTATGAAGAAGTTATGCCATTTTTCGTGTTCATAGGTTCCCTATACCTTTTGGTGCTGTCGGGACGATGAACAGTGTCGCGCGCAGCGTTATCGTTACGCGCCATACTTGCGTCATGGGCATTTTTGCCTGCGCGTGCAGTACATCTCGCGCGCCGTGCACCCGCGCAATTTTCTGCCGCACGCCCGTACGCCGTGCTTGCGCGCACCATGCGTCATAGGCATTTTTGCCCGCGCGCAGCACATCTCGCGCGCCGCGTGCCCGTGCGATTTTCTGTCGCGTGCCCGCACGCCGTGCTTGCGCACACCTTGCGTCGTGGGCATTTTTGCCCACGCGCGCAGCGCATCTCGTGCGCCGTGCGCCGAGCTTGTGCGCACGTTCCGTCGTATGCAGTTTTTCCAGCACGAGCAGTACGTTTTGTGCACAGTGCGCAGACCGCATGCCGTGCATGCGCGCACTATGCGTCGTGGGCAGTTTTGCCCGTGCACGCAGCATGCCCGTGCGGGAATGGCTGTTTTTGACTATTTTTGCCCGTTTGAGCTGTTTTGTAGCTAGAATCTTAAAAAACTCAAAACATGAAAGTTGTAGATCTTTATCTTGGCTTCAAGAATCTTCTTGTTTTACTTTAATTGGAGTTCATATGCGACAGATAGTTTCAATCACAGTTTTGCTATTTTTTGCATGTTTTCTATATTTGACCAAAAATGTGACGACTCAACTTGATAACTTGTGAATATTGAACTTAACTTGAACATGACAACATGATCTCATCTTGATAATCTAGATAGTGGCCCGTCGTGGCGCACCCATGTTACATGTCTTCTTTGCTTACTAGATAGTGGCCTGTCGTGGCGCACCCATGTTACATGTCTTCTTTGCTTACTAGATAGTGGCCCGTCGTGGCACACTCATGTTACATGTCTTCTCTGCTTACTAGATAGTGACCCATCGTGGTGCACTCTTGTACATGTCTTTTCTTGCTTATATGATAGTGGCCTGTCATGGCGCACTCCATATTTTATCTACAGTGGCTCGTCGTAGCGCACTCCTAGCTTCCAGCTTATTATAGTTTCTTATTGTGGCTTGTTATAGTGCGCTTTCTTGTATTGTCCAGTATTGCATATCATGTTTAGGATGGATTCTGCGAAATGCCACACCCAGAATCCAACAAAAAAATGTTAAGGACTAATAACTAGCGTGATTATCTAGATCATTGGGAGGGAAGAATTTTCCAGTTACCTGCAGCCCTTCATGTTTCGGTCTATATATATACATGGGATTTAGAGCTATCTGTCATGATGAGCACACATCCAGCACACCGTCGAGTGGGGCACTTCTTTAGGACACACGTATCTTACTGCGGTGTGTCTGCTATACTTATTTTTCTTTTGGCCTGGATGAATCGGGTAGTCTGCATGACAGGTAACTGGATTGAATTTCTCAAAACTGCATCTTGTTAGTAATTAGGATTGTGATAACCCTAGTTTGCTAATATATAAAGCCGTACTCATTACTTGGCCGTGATTGCTGTATGGAGTCCAGTCTAGTCTAGTTTTGTCTATGCAGTGTCCTTATTTGTTTATTTCAGTACATCATTGTTTATGCTTTATTTTGTCGGTAAATGATTAGAGACTAAGTTCTGTTCGAAAAAATGGTTACAACCCCGGTCCTTGTTTGATTTACGGGTTGTAACTTAGGTTCCGGAATACTTTCTTGGTCATCTTGTCATTTGTCGTCCTATTCAGTACGTACACGCTATACATGATCCCGATGTTGTACATTGATTAGAGACGAAGTTATATTCAGGAGAAGGGTTACAATCACGGTCCTTGTTTGGTTTACGGATTGTAACTCGGGTTCCGGAATAGTTTCTAAGTCTCATGCTCACATGTTCCAGTTACATGCTCACATGTCCCAGTTATCTTATATGCTCACATGTCCCAATTATCTAACATGTTCACATGTTCCAGTTATCTTACATGCTCACAAGTACCATTTCTCTTACATGCTCACATGTTCAGTTTATCTCACATGTTCACATATTTTCGTTTAATTCACATGTCCACAGTTTACATTATGTCACATGTTATTTACCCTATGCTCCATGTTACTTTGCTTGTTGTCTTTTCCATTCTCGAGATGAGTGCATTGGTAGTGCACGAGTCTCGATTTGTATTTACTTATTTATGTCTCTATCTGTTGTTGTGTTAGTTATTGCTAGTTTTAGTTCATAGTTTGGCTTCCTTTGTGGTACTTGCTATTGGGGGTCTGACCCCACTGGTTTTGTTTGGCCAGATCTGAGAGAGGAGCCCAGAGGATCTTCCGTACCATCTACTCGACGGTGACTACCCAGAGTACCAGAGTAACTTAGTGGGTTTTCCTATATCATTCTCCCACTAGTTATGTACATTATTCTTTTGTGGCGTTTAGTCTCTGAGCACGTGTTTAGCTCGTACTTTGGATCTTGACATTTAGCCTACGGGTCTAAACATGATTTGCGTATTCTAGACTATAACTAGAGCTTATTATGTATGACTATTACTCTTGCTAGTTCTTTACTTTGTATTACAAGCTTCATGATCATTGATATATGATAGTTTGTGACGTTTTACTATTTTATATTCCAGATTATCATACTTCTTATACTTTGCATATTTGCCTATGATTGAGATACCTAGGACTCTTGACCTAGGATTGACTGTTGGATTGTAGTAGTTACCCCCATGTCTCTACAGCTTATATGTTATTTCGGGGTACTGGAGTACTTTGGAATACGTAGCTGGCCTGGTCCGTCCCTACTTGCCAGTATTCTGGTTCTGGGATGTGACAACCACCTATTGATATGAGGTATTGGTATATCTCAGATGGCCTTAACTCTTGCTTTATCACGAGTTGTGAGTCACATGTAGGACACGGACTTGCGTAGTCAGCTGGCCACCGATACGTCTGAGACGTGCGACGGATATGATATAACTGCCAAGAGATTTAGCATGATTAGTAGACTTGACAGTTATTAGAGGTTCATATGTGTTATGGATATGACATTGGTAGAAATACAGTGGGAAGAACAGTTCCTTAACGTATGGGCCACGCACTACTAAAATATGCTCTATTAGCGACGTAATGTAGCGACGGCAAGAAATGACGTCGCCAGTAGCGACGTCGTTTTAAACACGTCGTAAAACGTCGCTGTCTAGCGACGTTCTGCGACAGGAGTGTTCTACGTCGCCGAATAGCGACGTTCAGCGACATATTTTATGTACATGTCGCCAAGTTTGCGACGTTTAGCGACGCCAAAACGTGACGTCGCTAAGTTATTTTACTTAGGGCACGCCGCTGCCTTCTTTCCCCCTCATTCTCACTCGAAAACCCAAAAATTTCATTTCCCCCCCCCCCCACCCCCCCACCCCCCCACCCCCCCCCCCCCCGGCGACTCCCTCCCCCTCTGTCAGTGCCCCCCCCCCCCCCCCCCGGCGACCCCCTCCCCCCCCGGCGACTCCCTCCCCCTCCGGCGAGCTCCTCCTCCTCGAGATCCTCCTCCTCGAGCTCCTCCTCCCCCAATCCGACCTCCTCCTCCTCTTCCTCAGGTAAACCCTAACCTAACTCCTCTCCTTCCTCCTCCTCCTCTCCCACGGACACACACACACGCACACGGACACACACGGACACGGACACACACGCACACACACACACAGACACGGACACACACACACACACACACATATCATTACCAACCACGCGTGGACACGTTCACGAGACTGCACTGTGTCATTTGTGTTCGTGTGTGTTAAAAAATAATTTGGACACGATTGTGTCCTATTTTGGTGGACACTCGACACGTGTGACTCTATGACACATACACATATCATTACCAACCATTAGATTTTGCTATTAATTGAATTTGGATTTCGAATTTGGTTTATCCCCAATTTTCTGATACGTAGTTCACTATATATTAATTTTCTGAGATTAACATTTGTTTAAACTGATTTTGAATGATTAAACCATTATGATTAATCCCATATCTTCTCTGAGAATTAATGTGCATGTTAGGGTTCACATTGATTGGGGATTCTTGGGTTTTCGTATGCCATTGACTGTCAAAACTGAGAACAGTTTTTATACACTGATTTTCCTGAGATTGATACACTGTTTGTGTATACTGTTTCTCTTATAGCTCACTCACATTACACTCAAAACCGAGAATAGCTAATTCACTCACACTATTGATTCCTATGTACACACACACACATTGAGACACCTAGCCCATGTTATGTACACACACATGGCACACTTTACCCTATATACACACACCCTATTGTACACACACACTGTTAGCACACCACACACATGACACACACACATATATATACGTGTCAATCTGAGAACAGTTTGTGCATTAGTTTCCTCATATTTTATATATATATATATTGCAGTCCATATTATCTCTTCATATCAGTCCAGGCATTTATTTAGTTCCAGTCATATTATTTGTCTTGTATTCAGTTGTTCAGTCCCATGACTGACATATAGATTAGGTATTGTTTGGTTGAAGGATTACCTTTTTAGTTCATTCCACCCTTGCACATCGACATTAGTTATCAACTTAGATGTCCAGCCTGTCCTTAAATCAGTTTTGAATTAATTATTCAGCCCCCAAATTGCTTATTGGTTAGTTCAGTCTCCTATTGAATATGAGTTCAGTTCCTGAGGTCACTTGACTAAATACTTGAGTATCAGTCCCTAACATCAAGTGTCTAGTCACCTACCTACCATGCATCAGTCCATGCCACACAGGTTCAGTCCTATTTTCACAAATGGGTCAGTGTTTGGAGTGTGGCTCGAGTTTGGGGCTTTTGATGATAGGTATTCTTGTATCAGTCAATAGGTGGTCTATTTGAGTAACAGTCCTTGTAGATTTCATTTTCCTTAAACTGTAAATAGGACTGAGATTGGTTTTCCTATTCCTGAGATAAATCCACTGAATGTGTCAACTGATTCCCTTGAATAACTGAAATTGAATTGACTGTTAACCAATAACGATAAGGTAAAGGGTACCAATAGCTGATAAGGTAAAGGGTACCAACTTAAGGTATTGGTATTGGGATACCAATAGCGATAAGGTAAACGGTACCTTGGTAGGTAATGACTAGAAATAGAATATTTGACTTAGATTGGACTAAGAGTTGACAAAGTCAACTATAGGTCAACCCTTGACCTACTTTGACCTTGTTTGACTTTGTTTGACTTAGGTTGACCTTGTTTGACTTTGTTTGACTTAGTACAACCTAGTTTGACCTAGATTGCATATCATTGATATTAGTAACTGTCCGCTACTAATGTGTCCCTAATAAGACTATAATATACGAATTTGGGCCTGTTGGATAATGTGTGTCCATCTTTGCAGAATTATTTCCAAATGGATATGAATTACTACTTGCGAATCGTTCATGGATGTACAATCGTCGTCCTGATGATATGTGTGGTGTGCGGGATGAATACATAGCGGGAGTAGAGCAGTTCCTGCAGTTTGCTAAGGCGTTCCCTCAGTACATGGACGGCACCAAAATTAAGTGTCCGTGTGTGAAATGTCATAACGTGAAATATTATCCAGAAGTGGAAGTGACATATCATTTGTACTCGAGGGATTTCACGCCTAATTACTATCAGTGGACCGCACACGGAGAACTTGTGTCTTTAGCATCAGAGCCGGAGCCTTATGTTGAGCCATATATGCATGCGGGACCTAATTTTGTTTCAGATAATCATGCATACGACGACGGGTGCGTGAACATGGTTTTCGACGCTGCGGGGCCTAGTTTCGTTCATGATGCACCTGAGGAGGCACCGAACGCCGATGCTGCACAGTTCATGGAGTTGCTGGAGAATGCAAGGACTCCATTGTATCCTGGTTGTGAGGATCATTCACCGTTGGAGGTGGTTACAAGACTGTTGAGCATTAAGTCAGATTTTAACATGTCGCAAGAATGCTTACAACCGAGTGTTGGAGTTGATTATAGAGATCTTGCCGGCGGGTGCTAAGTTGCCTAAAGACTTCTACCGGTCTAAGAGGATGGTGAGATCGCTCTGGATGGGATACGAGAAAATCGATTCCTGTCGCAATGGGTGCATGCTGTACTACAAAGACGACAAGGACGCAGATGTGTGCAGATTTTGTGGTGCTGATCGCTATAAGACAACTAGTACAGGAAGGTCTACCGGTGCAAGAAGACCGACCGATTCAATGCACTACTTGCCTTTAACGCCGCGGTTGCAAAGATTATTTATGGTGAAAGAGACGGCCGAAAATATGAGTTGGCACATGCGAGAACAGATTGAAGGAGTGTTGGATCACCCATCCGATGGAGAAGCGTGGAAGCACTTTGATCGAGTGTATCCAGATTTTGCTTCAGATCCGCGAAATGTCAGGTTGGGACTATCTTCTGACGGTTTTACTCCTTTTGGTCTTTCGGGATCCCAGTATTCGTGCTGGCCTGTGATTGTCACTCCGTATAACCTACCGCCTTGGATGTGCATGAAGACTCAGTACATGTTTCTAACCGTTATAATTCCTGGTCCGAACAATCCCAAGAGGAACATTGACGTGTACTTACAGCCTTTGATAGATGAGTTGAATCAGTTATGGGAAGTAGGCGCTAACACGTACGATGTTTCCAGGAAGCAGAATTTTCAGATGAAGGCAACCCTTATGTGGACCATCAACGACTTTCGGCCTATGGAATGTTATCTGGATGGAGCACTCATGGCCGTCTCTCATGTCCGTATTGCATGGACCGTAGTAAGGCTTTCCGCTTGAAACACGGAGGAAAACCGTGCTTCTTTGATTGTCATCCGGCAATTTCTGCCAAAAGATTATCCGTTCAGAAGGAACAAGAATGCTTTCCGTGCCGGCGTTGTAGAGAAGGGTGATCCACCGCCAAGGTGGTGCGGAGCCACGATATGGGAGGAGGTTAAAGATGTTGATGCGGGAAACGATTTCTATGGCGTGCTACGGGAGATCGTGGAGCTGACATATAGTTATGGAATAGAGCCTGCTAAGATTGTGTTATTCAGGTGTGATTGGTTCGATCCGATTGAAGGTCAAGGTTGGAAAGTAGACAAGCACGGTCTTGTTGATATAAACTATCGGCGTCGATATCAAGCCTATGAACCATTTGTCCTATCAAGTCAGGCTCAGCTCGTGTACTTCACAAGTTATCCTAAACGAGGAACAACAAGGTCGGACTGGTGGGCAGTATGCAAGACCAAAGCTAGAAATACCTTTGAGGTTGACGATATAGCTTATCAACAGGATGAACTACCTCTTGTAACAAATATTATAGAAGTGGACACGACGGAAGTTCCCTATTACACATCTAATTGTGTAGAAGAAGTAGAATTATCTGAAGAGGAAGATGCAGATGAAAGTGAAGATGTAGAGGAGGAGGAAGAAGAAGAAGAAGAAGTAGATGAGCTAAACGAACTAGATGAATTTTCAGAAGAGGATTAAATCTGTACGTTTGTTTTATCATCATATTTGACACTTTAGTGACACTTCTATCATATAAATCTGTGACATTTCAGTGACACTTTATTGACACTTTTATTGACACTTCAGTGACACTTTATGACTATGATATTTTTCAAAAATCTGTGATGTCTATCATATAAATATGTTTTTTTGTTTTATTGTCATATGTTTTATTGCCAGGTATGACTAGACCATCTGGACGACGCGGAGGATTTTATATTAGGCAGTCCCGTCAGCCTCGGGCTGGGGATGGAGAGGGCAGTTCCGTACCCTCATCCTCATCTTCGAGTACGCCAGTGTACCGTTCTGTTCCCGGTTCATTACCGGGACAGGGCAGTTCCAGCAGGTTGGCGACTCCTCCTTCGTCGTCCAGCCTTCCTGATCCCGCGTCCAGCATCCCTGATCCTCCGTCCAGCATTCCTACTGTCGACGGCTCTATGGAGGGAGCCCACGCCGAGCATATGGAGGACGGCGATCAGACTGATCCTGCCCAGGCAGGAGGTGAGAGCGACCCTCCATGCGCTCCCCCGGGCGAGACGCGTATGGAGATTTGGACGGACGGGCCTATGAAGTAAGTTAATTAATTATTATATATTTCTCAAATGATTATATGTACATATATATTCATGAAAAATTATTATTGTATAGATATCGGCCTTCTGCAGTACAGAGACAGCTGGGAACATTTCTGAGGCAGAACTATGGTGGGCCTTGGCTCAACTACTCAGATGCTCCCGCAGATAGGAAGGCCTTTTAGTTCGCCCACTTCAAGGTAAAAAATTTGTTTATTTTTAAATTTTAATAATCATTTGTGTATATTATACAACTTTTGTATTTTACTTCTTGTAGAGGACCTATTTCTATCCACCACACCGGGCGGCGAGGATCGAGGGCCAATTTCCTGTCGTCGCAGCCAAGCTCATCCGTGATGCGATCGACGACCAGAAGCGTCGTGATCGCTCCGGAGGGCCGATCCAGGGTTGGATTACGCCAGAGCAGTGGACTGCGATGAAGGCTAGATTCAGCGAGCCCAAGTACCAGGAGCGGTCTGAGAAGGCCAAGGTGGCGCGGTCGAGCGCCGGTAAGTGGTGTGGTGGCTCCATTCCGATGACGGAGCATTTTCGTCGTCTGGTACGTTTCCTATGACGGACATTAATTTATATGTAGTTCTATAGAATGTTTAATACTAATAATAGATAATATATTTTAACAGGTAAAAAAGGGTGAGGACCCGAACATGGTGACCGTCTTCCTGGTCACCCATCGGAGGGCTGGGGAGTTCATTGACGAGCGAGCGACGCATGCATATGTACGTTCTATCCTTTATATTAATTTACTATAATTTAGAAAACATGAAAATATATATCAATATAGACTTTAGCAAACACTTACACGTTAGCAAACATGTTCTAGGCCGAGTTTGTTCGGCTACAGGAGGAGGCGGCTGCTGCTGCTGCTGCTAGTGCGCAAGTAGAGGGAGGGGCTGGTACTTCCTCCCAGCCGCTTACAGCTCCATCGTCGGACGAGCTCTGGATGACCGCCGTTGGCGGTCTTCAGAAGGGTACGTACTACGGTACGGGATCCTACGGCGTGTATTTGGCTTCGGAGTCATCCCGGGCCCCCTCTGTCAATACGCAGTCTCCGGCTACGCAGGCGTCGTCACGAGCTGAGGATGTTCGTCATCAGATCGAGGAGCTGCGTCGCGAGTTGCAGCAGCAGATTTCTGATGCGGTCGAGCGACGATCCGACCCTCCGATCGTCACCGGACGATTTGATGCGGTCGAGCGCAGTATACATGAGTTGATGAGTCTGCATCAGGCTACAGCTGCCAGCTTGCAGACGCTCACCGAGTCTACGCATCGCACAGAGCGTAGACAGGTCGAGCTGGAGGGATCGCAGAGGAGCATATCTGCCTCACTCGCTCAGTATACTGAGAAGGTGGTGAGTACCCTTGTTGCGCATGGTGAGCGACTGCGAGAGCTGGAGCAGGTACGTCCTCCCGGTCCATCGACGGCGCCGACTCCAGACATTCCACTGCCTCCTACTGTCCCTACGGTGCAGCTCACCCAGGAGCAGTATGAGTACATGCTATCCCAGATGCGCGGCAGGAGTCCTCAGTGATCCAGTAGATATTTTTTATCATCTTTGTATGTATTGGCCCTATGGGCCTATTGACCGTTCTGTACACTGATTTTCATTCTTATTTGCCCTCCATTGTGGACATGTATGTTTGTTGGATATTTACTTTGTGATATTTACTTTGTTGGTATTTTTATTGTGATATTTACTTTGTGATATTTACTTTGTGATATCTGCGATGGGGATGACAAATATACCTACGCTGGGTTATAAGCGATGATCTAATATACAAAGGAGGTGCTGCCGAAATTTTAAAAAAATATATTGTGTATTTTTGTTATGATGTGTGTCTGTGTTTACAGTGAATGTGAAATGCAGTGTTCGGAAACCATCGACAGTTTCGATTACTGTTGTATGTTTTATCTTGGATAGAAATAGCAACAGTTCATGGTGCACTTCTGAGAGCTTCATTTTCACGTCCTTCACTTTCTCGGACGTCGTAAAGGTTCCCGAGAAGGTGAAGGACGTGAAGAGGAAGCTCTGAGAAGTGCACCCTGAACTGTTGCTCTTTCTATCCAAGATAAAACATAGAACAGTAAGCGAAACTGTCGATGGTTCGAACACTGCACTTCACACACACTGTAAACACAGAAACACAGCATAACAAAAATATCAATTATATTTTTTTAAATTTTTTTTTAACATCTGCGACGTATAGCGACGTTCTGCGACGTACTGCGACGGCAGATAGACGTCGCTATACGTCGCTAACTAGCGACGTTACGTCGCTAGACGTCGCTACTATGCTGACGTGGGCTGAGGGTGTACGTCACTAAATCTGTCGGTATGCGTCGCTACGTTGCCCACGTGGCTGTCATGCCATGTCATCATATATAAATAACAGAGCGTCGCAAGTGGTCGCTTTACGTCGTCATTTTGGCGACGTAATTGGACGTCGCTATATGTCGCAATTTTTGCGACGGCTAGCGACAATTAATTACGCGTCGCCAATAGCGACGTTCGGCGACTAAAGTGCCATCTGCGACTTGCCTTTAAGCGACGTCCCATTTTCGTCGCTAAATACGTCGCTAATTGGTTTTAGCGACGTAATTTCCTTATTTAGCGACGTTTCCTAACGTCGCTAAAATGAGTTATTTTTGTAGTGACGTATGCACTATTCATTATAAACTGTGAGCTCCATCGGAGACACAGGTACTGATTCTCCACTGTACTGATTCCCTATGACGTTCACGGAGCATTACAGACGTAGGCCCCTGGTACCCAATTGGGAACTATGCCAATCCCACTATAGCCAGAGTGTCCATACGTTGGAGGTTTATTTTTAACTGCATAATCACAGAATAATGGTAAGGCACCCTATTGCATGCATCATTTATCTTGTTACACGGTTTATATGGCATGTTGTTTCTTGTATCTAGTTACGTCCCTATGAGGACATGGTGATCTCTCCAGGCTTAGACGATCAGGACTTTTCCCAGGAGTACGGTTCTGCACTAGATCCATCCTTCTCAGCTGGTGTGGTCTCACCTACCGAGATCTTATAATACCATGCTCCCAAAATACAATGACTCGACTAAGTAACAAAATCTCAAGATACGCGACCTACGAATACACACATACCCGTATCCGCAATTATCTCTTGTAAAGATCTAGTATAGGGGTAACAAATAAGTCAAATAACAATATGTAATAGAATACATCTCATCCACAACTAGATTTCTGAACATATATGAAGGAAAATCTTTTAGTAACTACCCTTCTATACATAATATTACACAAACGTAAGTCTACTTACGAAAGGGATCTAGATCAAACTATTATACATCTAGATTCCACATAAATAGTACATATTCAAAGGATAGAACAAGCATAAGTATTATAACTATCGGTCTTCAGCCTAATCTTCTTCCTATAGAGATAAGTCAGGTCCAACGTTAGCATCAATACTTTGGGAGGAAAGCACTGTCTAAAAGGCCGTCTAGGCGACAGGCATCTGGTGCCCGCCCGATGTCCGCCTAGGTGCCCGCCTAGACCCCCAACGTCCAACTATGCATTTTTTGGAATTTTATGAACTTTTTCTACAATTTTCAGTATTTTTTGGATTTTATTTATTTATTTTTGAACTATTTAGATCTAGGCGGCCGTC